>JAOTRI020124114.1:0-11904 GCA_028564885.2 Zoanthus sanctaehelenae
TAAATAAAATTTAGAACATAATTATGAATCCAAGCATTATGTAGCCCGAGTAAACGCGTGTCCACGCGTCTAGTTTTTCTAGGAGAGGGTGCTTTTCAGCAGTTTATTCCAGTGGCTTCGTTACCATGGTAACAAGAGACTCAAACATGCAGTTGATGGTCATGTTTAGTAATCATACGTTGAAACATGCTATAAATTTCTTGAAAAGTTTTTGTATTTGAAGAAAACGTTTTTTCATGTGTACTGCTGTTTTATCCAAGCACTTCGTGGTTGCGCGAGGTAAACAACTTTACATCACAGTAAGTCAATTAGACACCAGTCCCCGGGACAATTTTTTAACGGCCTAAAAAAACACTTTGTGAATATGTTTTGATACTACAGTGACTTTTATGGTAGTGGCTAGATTCCATCCGTCAAACCGCCCTTTTCGAGACTTGGTAACTTCTCCGATAAGTTTCCGGTTAGCGGGAATGAGAATTTATAATAAACACAACCAAGTCGACATGTGTTAACGAATACCAGAAATATTTCTTATGAGCAGAGGGGCAATTTACAACAAATTTTAAAAGACTCTTACCAACTTTTAACCTCCATAGGAACATGAATTTGAAACTCACTTGACAGTCCTCTTGATCTTGTGAGTTGACGAATTACTCTTACAGTTTCATTGTTGTCTTTGAAGTTTTATTTATCAATTGAAATTTTTTGGAGTTTAGTTTCTTGCATAAAACATGTATATTGACTATTTAAAATTATCTTCTTAACTGGATTTATTTTTTGTATATTTGTACTCAGCTCACAATTGTATTTATTTTGTTTTTGTCATTAATAACCGCCACCTATCGCATGTTCAATAAAATAGACAAAATTTGAATGCAGAAAGGTGAATGGCTGAACTGGTTAGTCCAGTAGTTTTGGTAGGAAGAGCTTGGTATGCAACACTGATGAGAGTGTTAATTTTTTAATTTCAAAATGTTGTAGATAAGTTACACGTATTTATTCATGTTGGGTTAAAACGTTTTGGAAAGAAATTTAAGCAAAGACCATTTCAACTCACATGCACTGACCATAAAATAAGCAATATTTCATCCTTCCAACTTGACAACAATGACTGCCGTCTCAAATTCCCATGTTTTTACCATTAAGCCAATTTTGTTGCAGGTTTTGATAACCCCCAAATTATCAGAGTTTCTTCAATTCTTGATGTCAAAATCACTAGCTTGAGATATTTGTTTTGAAAAGCCTCGCTACAAACTATGAATTACTGTACGTGTTAAAAAAAAATTCATAAAAACTAATGCAATTCAAATTAATGAACGGAAAAAAATTCCAAGGATAAAGATCATGGATTGAGATAAACTAGAAAACTCGATAATGTTATTACGCGTTTAATAAATCGGCGCTAGGCAAGCGGAAATAAAACGGGAGACAACATAAAAAGTAATCCCCAGGCTTCGCTCGAAAAGGGCGGTTTAACGGATGAAATCTAGTCACTACCAGCCAGCAAGTAAACTAGCTAGGTAGCTAGCCCACTAAATCTACTATGTTCACGGTGTGAACATGCGCCACAGGAAGCCCATCCGTCCAGAATAGTTGTATCCAGCCAGTTAATACAGCATACAAAAACCTTGTGAAACTAGATAATAATGAACGCAAAGCTAATATTTCCAGTTCTACGTTTTCGGAGTTTTTTCTTCGTTGTATTGCTATTTGATTTATTTTGAATTTCCATAAAACTAGAATATTCTTTTAACACTTAACTTGGACAACTTAAGGATCAGATGTGTAGCAGATGGTTTATGTGACTATGAAGATGAGCTAATGTCCGAATGACTCGTCCCGGAATGAATTGAAAACTGTAACCTCCAGTTCAGTTCTTACTACGCGTTTTATTGAGCTCACCGCATTTAACCCCACTTAGTATATACTGAGTACTGAGTTTTCTTAATAAAAATAATAATTCAGGACTTTAATTAGAAATCAAAACTCTGCTGAGTCTGCTGATATAGTAAGCAGTACTAAAGGCTAACAGTAAGAGTAACTTACAGGATGGTTTGAATTTACGAGTAAGTCGGAAGAGTTCAAATAGCCGGAAGGTGTTAATTATACCCAACAATACAAGAAAAACCCCGTGGCTGGTAAAAAAGATATTCTTTTTGTCAGTTGATAGCGGCATTTTTTAAAAAATTGAAAAATGACTCAAATTCAAAATAAATGTGGCAGTAAATGTTGTATCAATTACAAAAATAAAACTGACCTAACTTTATAAAATGTCAAATATATCATTCAATCATTTCAGCCGACCACGAAATGCTTATGGTTGTAAAAATCTTACTCTATAACATCGAAAACATAAAACTTAATAAAGACGATTTGTTTAAAAGGAATAATATTATACATTACATAACAAGGGGACAAATATAATGAAATAATGTTTGTTTTATTAGTACACTTATGTAGTCTGACTACAAAACGAAACCTGTATACCGTTCGATATTTTACTCTTCATGTTTGATAAACAGATAATGTGCAGTTAGCAGAGCGTTTATTTATGTGTTAACATACTCTAGTTTGTGTGGAACAGATTGATTGTTAAACATTTTAAAATATTATCTACCGAAAGTCTGACTTTCCATCGTACTAGCAGTTCGTTAAAAAATCAATCATTCATCTCATCACGCAGCATATCTTTATTCAATCAATCAATCAATCAATCAATCAGTCTTGAATGCTCTAGTTAAAACAACTGACGTTGTCATTCTACGTTACATTAGATATTTTAAAGACTACTGAATCAAGTCTTTCAGTCCCAGTTGAGTTAAACTCTCCCAACTTGAGCCAATACTTTTCTTTGAACAAGTTTGAGGGTATTTCACTTGTAATCTTCAGTGGTTTGCCTTGTTTGATCAATTCTCATTTTCCTATTACCAAATGTCATATTTTATATTTGTTATGTAAGGAGAAGTTGAGTTTTGAAAACTGACTTGGAGTGAAAGGGTTAATAAGAGTAACAAATCTGAAATTGCGCCACAGATAGAGACAGCAAAAGATTTTTCAATCGTTTTATTATCCACCTCAAACATAAACTCTCGCTGACATGTTTTACACCAACAAACCGTATTAAGGAAAGGTAATAATACTGAATATGCAGTCGTGCTATCCTAATAAAAAGATAAAACCATTTCAATGCACGTTCTATTTTGTTGTTTTTAAAGCAAGTTCTTCCAGATATCACTCATTAATCATTCAGCTATCATTTCACTTGTTAAAACAGTTATTTTTCATGCAGACGTGCGCTTCGTCTTTAGTTGGAAACGAATTGCCTGTTAACGTGATAGTAGTTCTTCTGACCACATCCGGCAACTCAAGAGCTATTGAACTCGAAGTGTAAATATGAACCAAATATATACTCAGCTGGTTATCAGTGGCCTTATAAGTTATTAACCAAATCAGATCAAAAGGTTGTGTTGCGCTATTGCTCGAAATTAATCAGTATCAAACTGATAGATTATGTGAATTAAAACTCTTACCGATTTTTTTCTAACAATTTTGCGCCTCGAGTAGTCAGGAAACTGCAGAAACTGTATTGAATTCATACTCCTAAATTCTGACAACGGTCAAACTTCAGGTTATCTTTTGTATCAGTTGAGTCAGAAAACCAGCATAAAATGATTAATTATATATATTATTATTATATAATATTTTTAAACTTTTACGAAGCGATGTGTCCAATTGAAGGTTTTCAGATTGAGCTATTTATCAAATGTTACTGAAACTTTTATTTTACTAAGTGTAACCTCAAACTTTGTATATTGTCATTTTTTATATAAGGGGAATACAATGTGTTTGAAAGTAAAAGAGAGAACATTCAATCTGTTGCTTAAATTTCTTGACCACAAATAAAACAGGCTGTCTTATAATTAATTGTATTTATAAAAACAATATACAACTGTTATTTTTGCCTTCAGGTAAACATTTTGTGAAGAAATATTTATTGGTGTATAAAGAAAAATGCAGATTATTTTTTTAATAATTAAGATACACGCTTAGGCCAAATTCATACTCAATCTATTTACAGAAGAACTAAAGTTTAAAGTGCCAAGATAATATATTGTTTACGAACCTTTCACCAACGAGCGCTCTATGCCTCTAAACCAATTTCAATTTTTTATCCAATTTAACTACTGTTGATGTACTAATTGCAGTCTAGCTTTCCGACTCTTGTTGTTGCTTTATGACAACAAAACATTTTCATTCACTGAATTTTTTTTAAAGTTCTTACCAATAAACCGCGCTGCTCCAATTGAGTTTCCATCGCTTCGTTGTTACTGTTCAATTTGGGAGAGATTTGATGGTGTCGATATAATCCTGGTGAACCGAGTTTGCAGTTGAGGCCTTGTTTCCATTCCTCGAGACACGATGTGTTACTATTAGTTTGGTAGCATAGCGTCTACAAGACAAACAGAGGAAACGCTCTAATAGTTAATGAAGCAAACATTTAAAACAAAGTTAGGCTCTAAACTGTAACTTGCAACTCTAACAGCTTTTTACAAAAGCATACTAATGAAGTTGCAACGTATTATTACTATAATTATAACAAATAAAGGCTTACAAGTTGTACTTGCTGGGATCACCTTGTTTTTGGCACTAGCAGAAAGGGTTCCTTTTTAGTGAGTTGAAGAAAAATTATTCTTGTTTAAGCCGAACATCGACGGAAATACATATTTTCTAACAATTCATTCAAGTTGTGGTACATTCGTGACCTTACAATCGATTGCGTTTATTTGCACGTGATCTAGAGTAGAGGACCCCAAACATCTCCATATAGCGTTCAATGCTATTTTGAACAATTCTTTAATGTACTAAAAAAGAACAGACAAAAAGATAAAAACTTAAAGCTCCGAAGCTGTTAAGAATGTTTGTTTATATAGAATTTATAATAAAAAATTAGTTACTAGGCTACAGTTTAAAATTAATATTGTCTGCGCTAGAGTCTATAGACTTCAATCTTTGATGATTATTTACAATATCAATGACAATGTGATAGATTCCTGGGGATAGTGGTTATCAGTGGTGCCTCTCTCCTCTAGGGTCAAACCTTGGGCGCAGCATGTTGTCGTATTTGTCGTTATAGCAAGGAGCTTGTATAAAGAATGTTGCTACAACATTTTTATTGGAATCAATATTCTGCAACTCCATTTCATTGGGTTTCTCTTCCTCAGAAATTTATCTCACACATAGTATTTTTGTGGAATGATTTAGCACAACTATAATTGATGACATTTTCTATGTTATTTTCCTTTACTAACTATAGTTCATTTTGAGTATTATATGCCGATCACATGCTACGAACCTGTGTTATTGATAATGATCAAGTAATAGATTCTATGCACCCATATTTATATGATCTATGCATATATGTGTCCTTGATAAGACGCCATTACGCACGCGGCTCAACATTTGCTGACAACAATACTTAAACCTTCGATCGTTTAACTAAGTCATCAAAACTTGCTCACATTCTTAGGTCAGCCATAGACTTCATCAACCAGAACCATCCGGTTGGGAGAATGAATTCAAGCTCACATAGTTTGAATGAGTTACACTGAACTTGTGAAAAGTATCATTTACTGATTGTCCTCGCTTATTTCAGTTACACACGAATTGATGAATGTTTTCGATGGCTATCACGCATGCGCACGACGATGAAGGATTAAATTTAGCCATTGGAGAAGCCTGCATAACAATGTGAAAAAGACTAAAACAACAAATTATTGGCTCAGAAAAGAGAAACTTTGACAGAACTTAAAGGAATTTATAAGAGATTAGGAGAGTGAACTTTTATAGTTCAACAACTTTGCACGAAGGATAATTCAGCGAGTATTTAAAATATTCGTCAGAAAGCCCCACCCTTTCTAATATTACGAAAAATACAACAGATATTGTAGGAATGCATTGCCCTCAAAAAAACGTGTTGATCTGAATTTAGCGTTCTCAGCTGCATCACGTTTTAAATTATTGTATAATGCTCGTCGGCTTTGACATTGCGTGAAGCTTCCTCGTACAGATTAAGACTTTTTGACTAGTTCCACGAATCGCGGGAAGTTAAGTCATAAAATGTCTCCCGATTTCAAAAGTTTTTGGGATGACATAGATATTATGGTTTATTTCAGTGCAATTCTTTTTACAAGTGTTGCCAGGAAACCAAAGATCTTGTTCTTTCTCACTCTGACATGAGGGCAACGTTTTGGCTGTGTCTCTGTCAGAGCTTTCAAGTAGCTGTTGTTATATATATTTTCATTTATCCTGCCTACCCACCACAAACAGCCTCTGGAACCAAATCTTGTGATTCGCAATATACGTCGTTATTCATTTAGTATACCTATATTATTATCTACAATTATTAAACTTTAAAATTCGAATACAGTATTGCGTTTCTAGCGTTCTGAATGTTTCACTCAATACCATATCGGTTATTCACCTCACCGAATGACCATATATGAAAGCCAACTGTATGTATTGCCGAACTGGAAAATGTAAGAATTAAATTTTGTTGTCATTTCAATTGTAGAAAGGTTCGGAAAGTTCATGAAAATGAATAAAACTAGTTCCATTCACGCTTGTTGGATATGAGATGTTTATAGCCAAGTACTCAGATCAAACTGACACGCTTTTGGCCGAATTGTTAAATGCACCAAACGATACACGTATTGATGTAACAGTTATAGTTCTGCAGACGATCAGTACTAAAGATATGAGGGCAACGTGCAAGGTATTTGAATTTTTATCAAATATCATGCATGATCTAAAATTTCCGTTTACGTTTACTACGCCTTGTCTTTTTGTTTCAATGTTTTTCATTATTTCAGTCCACTCGCAGGAGAACGAATCGTGGCTAAGACTGCCAAGAAATTAACAATGAGCTATGACAAAATGTACTGGTTCTAACTTATATAAAACACAAAAAAGCGTCTAATGGATTAATGCCACTTATTTTAATTTTGATGACGTGAAAAGCTATTTAAAAACGTTCTATTTACACCTGCAACCATTCGCATCATTTCCAAAATGAAGGTATATATACTGGGAAATTAATAAAAGAAATAGTTATGTCAATACGATTTATAACGAGAACTCAACTCATTTTTGAAACTCGATTCATTGCGGAACAGACTCTCGTTCTGTGATCATGAAAATGTTAAAATAATCATCAATTACTCATTAATGTTCGACAGCAAGCATTCAAAAATATTTTAGTTGTTAAAAAATAAGTTTACTCAGAGCCCATGCAGAATACAATAATTAGAAATTTAGCAAAAGAGCAAACATATCTGTCAGTCAGTCTTTCTTTCTGTTTTGTTTGTAGCTTTTCAAGAGTAACATTCATTATTCATTTGTTTGTTTCTCACTGAAGCGTATGGCCAACGAGTATGTTCCCCGTGCCTCTTACGATCTAGTTGGTTTGAAAAAGATCTCGACTTAGAAGCAGAGAAAACCATATCGAAAACGAATAATTTCTGAAGCCGCATCTGTAATAAATTTCAATGACATTCAATAGATTTAATTTCTTTTATCAAGTATCATGCTTGGTCTAAAGTTTCCGTTTTTAAAAAAATACAAAGTTGATAAGAAGAGGAATGTTGGATTCAAGGAGTAATTCAAACACAACAGCCGTATACATTATCAGGTCATTACTTTGTCCAATTAATAATTGTTCGGTCAAAAAGGATATAGAAATTGTCATTCAAAAACACGGGTAGTCTTAACTCTTGATAAAATCAAGTTTTCTTTTAAGTACGTGTAAAGTTTGAGTAATAATTATCATTAGTTTATCACCATTCTTACTCCGACCTTGCTGAGAATCTAAAGCACGAAAGACTTACTTTATCTTATGTGATACAATATCATAAATTCTTCGTTTTGTAAATACGAATTGATAGTGTGGTATATATCTTACCATCTGTACAAGACTGCTTCTTTATCACGATTCTAGACTGCATTGCTCATTGTTGCAAAAACAAGATACCTCTTAAAGAACAGTTTCTGCCATTAAAACTTATCCCCATAAAACAGACATTTGTTTTGCTCCCAATTGTAATAAGGAAAGGGCGCTGTATATATTTTCGATTATGGAAAATTTTAATATATTGCGAGACCGCAAGACTCTCTATCGCTTAAAAAGTTAAATAGATTGCACGCCTTATTGGCTCCATCGTTAACTGGCAGCCAATCACTGAATTCGAATGTCAGTACGGCCGTAATAACACATGCATTTTATTAACTTGACTTTACATTACAAACACTTTTGAATTTATATAGATTTGTGAAGTGCGTTTGATTTTCATTGCTCAGTTATTTAAAAAAATCTCTATAAATGTAGCTGAAAACAAACGCTGAATTATATTTACGAGAAGGGAAAGTTTTGAAACAACTATAACAGACTTTTTTTACAATTTTATTTAAAAAAATCCTTTTATTTCTTCCCATGAAAATTTTTAAATTCACAAAGATAACCTGGACTGCAATGCACTTTGTTCTGCTTATAGTAGCCACATCGCCTCAGCAACCAACTTCGCACATATACAACACACCAAATTCTTTCTGCTAACTGAATTAAATAAATTGAAAAAAGGTAAACGTTTATTTTTAGTAGAAAAACTAAAGTATTGGATTTACTAGTGAAATTAAGGACAACAGTGCGTGATTTTTCTAATATCTCTTGAAGGAGAACTGAATACTAAAACTAACCTATTTTTGTTTGGATCTATTCGTGTCGTAGATTTTTTTTAAGTCTGTTTTCCAAATTAGTCAAATCACATTGAGAAACTTAAAGGACCGTTTACACTATACAAAAAGAGTGGAACGGATCGCACAGAAATTAAAGTGGAACGAGTCGGATAAATCTGCTCGTGTTAACGAAGTTTTATCCGTTCCATTTTTATCCGATCCCTTCCCAAAGAGGACTGTTAACCTATGCGGTCCCCTTTGGGAACGGATCGAATAAATTTGGTTCCGTATCCGTTCTTTTCTCTCTCGTTGCGCCATGTAAACGATCAAAACTCCTTTGGGTACCGAACACTTTGGGTTTTTTGGGCCAGCTTAGGTTTCAGTACAGTGGCTTACCATACGACGCATACTCCTGATGCCTCGCAGCAAAATGGAGGAAACGAGTGAGAGTAAGAAGAAAACAAATGCGAAAGGAAAAAAACCTGTGAATACGGAGGAAAAAGAAAACACACGTGGGAAGATGGAGAGTAGAGATTCTGTTAAACATATTTGGAAGCAAAACTCTTCCACATTCCCTGGAAAAGGCTAGGTCCCCATATTGAATATACCAAGCATACGCAGGATGGCGCTAAATGAACTTATCAACTGATTATCGCGGGCTCAAGCAGTACCAGTCCCTCAAAAAGAAAGCGTATAAACAGTACCGTACCCGTTCCAGATGATGTTAATTACGGGCCCAACTTTTATCCGATCCGTCCCAAACTTCTGCTTGTGTAAACGGGCATATTTTTTAAGGGAACGGTACCTGTTTTCATCCGTTCCGTTCAATTTTACGTGTAAAAGTTTGATACCATTGTTGCAAATGAGTTTGTCAAGCTGCGGTGTGATACGTAGACGACGATATTCAGAGCATAAATACGGCAGTTTATGATCTCTTTGAACTAATTTTGATATTTTTGGACAATCTAGGTGTTGAGAAGTTTTTTCTTTAAATACCATCCAATAGCGGCACAATAACCGTATTGTTTCCTTAATTTAATCATCCGAATGTTGTAACCTACGTCATAACCAACCGCTGACTTCGCATATTGAGCCGCCGATCAAACTCAAAACATCACATTTTTCTAAACTGCCCAGCTAACAGATTTAAAACTTTATATAATTGTTCTACTATGCTCAATTTTTTAAACGATAAAATGTCAATTTTAGGGTTCAGTTCTTCTTTACTTTGCACAATATGCACTTACGTTGTAGGAATCACCAGCAGAAGACAGATCTTCGCATTCTATATTCTCTTCTGTTTCTCCATAGTCTGCAATACTCGACAGAGGCTGCCTTGGTTCGAGTCTCAGGAAGTCCGTTGGGTCCGAGCTTGACCGCCGACGGCTGAACGGGGGACGAGTTGAGTCTCTTTTTGTCCCCTCAGAAGTCCGAGAATCAGACGATGGAATGCTAAAATAATAATTTTATAACACACTCGTTATTTGTTTATTGAACTTAAAAGAAAAAAAACTTTCAACTCTCTTCGTTTTGTATTTAAGTGTACATTTTATTAAATATAAATGGATAGATCGCTAACCTCACATTGACCACTGAATAAATGTGCTACAAATAGTCAGAGTTAGGGCTCGTGTCGTTAAAATGAATATCACCACACTGCCTCTTGCCTGCCTAGAAAGGAATTTATATCCTCTCCACTACAATTAAAAATGTTTCTACTTCCACAGAGCTTTAAACGCATTCATTACTATAACCACTATATATACTACTGTTAATCAGTCATTTTCTTTGTCCCATTTACAGTCTTTGTCACAGTTGTATATTGTCACTGGCATTTAGGCGCGTTTACTTGCTTTGCCATTTCCTCTCTCTATAATACTATTACCGTCATTGATTGGTCACTGTTACAGCTTTTGTCATTATTCACGACAGATGAAAAACGAAATAGAGCACGATTTCAGTTCCATCTTATTGATAAAGCAAACTACAATGAACCTATAATTAGCGGCAATTTTCGCGTATTTGTATTTTATTGGAGTGTTTTAGGAAGGAACAGGGCTTACACACAAATTATCAAGTTGGATTTCTACACATACGCACACACAAACTATAAACACCTTTGATTACAAAATGACATTTAAAATAATTAATGTCTCAACTCATATGAAATCTTAACAAGTCCGTTTTTCTTCTATAATTAATGATTGACTACAAGGAGGAAAACCTGCTTTGTATTTTAGAGGAAAAAATCATTTTTAAGAAACAATTAGTGGAGATACTATAATTGCTATTGGCGGAAAGATATAACAATTTATTTAGCAGCCTGAGCTCCTTTAGTTCTTGCAATGCTGACACTTAGAGCTTAAGCCCATTTATATTGGCCAATTGACTTTAAATGTTGGTGCTTAAATCTGGTTTCTGCAAGTGGATATGAGGACACTATTTCATGCAGATTTGTAGATCCCAGCTGAAGGTATTACTTTTATACTAACAAACGCGTTATGCGGACGAAAACTGAGCCAGATTCGGAAATAATTCATCGCAAAAACGTTCGATTCAAATACTCCGGAAAATTAGGAACCGCGCGGTCTCTGTTTTACTTACATGACTCTTGAATACAAAGCAATCCGGAAACAGTAACTTGTAATACATTATATATTACCACAGCTTGATGGACATCATTGTCTCTCAACAGACTGAGATAATTTTATTATACAATTAATATTACGTGATCATATATTTGTTAATGATAATAATATTGATAATAATAATAATAGTATTAATAATGATAATAATAATAATAATAATAATAATGCTTTATTCACCCACTTATCATTGAAGAACTAAAAGCTCATTAAAACATGAACGTGCAACAAATGCTCAACTAATGCTAAAAATCCTGATATGTTAAAATATACTTTTTGTTTGCAAATGTAATCTTTTCGCATAAAAGTAACTGTTCTCATTTTGAAACATTCGGCCATTATTGCATTCACTCACTTCTTGTTCTGATCATTTGCATATAAAGCACCATGAATTTTAGGCCAAAATTTGATCATTTTAATATATATATATTTACATGTTCCATGTATATATATATTAGTAAATTTTTAGCTCAGGATAATGATTTTCCAGCTTTCTGATTGGTTCCCTAAGCCCAGGATATGAGCCATTATC
>JAOTRI020124125.1:0-11901 GCA_028564885.2 Zoanthus sanctaehelenae
AAAGTCTAACCATTTGCAGATGTTAGAGCAAAGGCAGCACTTTCTCCTCAATTATTTTACGACCCTGAGTGGTGGTCTGGGCGGGAATCGAACCAGATATTTGGAAAGAAAACTCTTCAAATTTTTGAAAACAAAGCACAAAAAGTAACTTTGTCTGTATTTTCCAAGGAGGCAAGCGATTTTTGGCAGGTAGGTGAGTGATTAATTGCTCTCCAAAGGCACGAGGAATGGCAAGCAAGAGTGATCGCTCGCCTCAAATGGCAAGGTCTGGGGTCTAGATCAAAAATAGCCTAAAGGATGTTTGATGAAGTTCCCAACTCTCACTACATGATCCCTATTGCCTCTTTCTAACTTTTAGGAGAATTCAGAATTTTATACAATACACATTGCTTTTGATATAAATGAGGAGCAACTTAAGATTACACCTGTCCACTACTGTTCTTCATTTAACTGCACATACATGAGAAATGAGGAATGTACTGGAAAAATTATGAAAAATTGCCACATATTCTAAACTATAGAAAATGATAAGTAAACTTTGATCAAGTTCTCATTTTTCCCTAACATTATCCCCATTACCTCTTCACAACATTTTGGGGGAATTTAGTACTCCATACAAAGTCACTTGACTTCAAATTTGGAGGAATAACCACAGGAAACTATGGTATTTTTAACATCGCTAATCAGGACTCTGCACTTATTTTTACTAGTCAATTACTAGTGAAATGGCCAAAGTGAAATGTGATGCTACTAGCCTAACATTTTCCAAGCCATTTGTTGAAATTTTGAAAATCTCTTCCTTGATAGAGACAGAACCTTGTATTTTGTGTACTGTGCAGAAATACACAACAAAAAAAACTGATATTTCTCAAAATATTTTCATCGTTGCATGGTTTAAAATTACGACTGATAAGGACACATTTGTGACTACATTTTTCCATTTGAGAATAAACCTTCAACAGCGGCCGACGTTTTACAACTAATCAACACCTCTGTCTGCTATTGCAACAATGATCCAGTAGATGGAACTACCTTACTGCTACTTTTCAACTTTATTATTTTTTGAAACTAAAATTTTGCAATCAGTCGTAAATATGCGATCATGAATTCCTTTTTAACCCTTCAAGTCCCAGTCGGTTATCAACACCCAACTTCTCATAACATAACACATACAAAATAAAGCATTTGGCAATGAGAAACTGAGAGTTGATCAAGCAAAGCAAACTACAGAAGATTAACATTAAAATTCTCTCAAACTTGCTCAATAGAGTGTATAGGAACAAGTTGGGAGAATTTAAAAATATCTGGTATTGAAAGGGTTAATTTAGAGCCCAGGGTCATCTTAATAAAAACTCTGACGAATACTACTTGCTAAACTTTAACTTCCTGACGTCCACCAAATAACTATTTTCCTTTTATTAAAAAAATTTGCAGCATTGTCAAAGTTAGGAAGAGGCTGTTCCTCAAATTGAATACTCAGAAAAAAAGGTTTGAGTCACAGGACTCAATCAGAATCCTTCTGACTATCAGTCACTTGTAAATATAATCATCATTTCAAGCTTTTAGACGTTTTACCTGGAACATGTACTGTAGCCGTTTCTGCCATTCCTGGAATTGGTTGATAATCTTTTGGCCTCCTAATCTTGAGTGATTGACCCTGTGAATAAAAAAAGGCAAAAATGAATTTTTACCTTTAACCTGATCCAGTAATAACTTTAGGCAGAGTTCCTCAAGACTAAACTTAATCCACCATTAGGCCAAACAGGAAAAACTATTTTTTTCATAAGGAAAGTTCAGTGATGTTAACAAAATACTGACAGTTCAGTTTTACCAATGAAAGAAACATGTTAATTCCAAAATTTCAGTCTAATGCAAGCTATTGAAGGTAGAAAACAGGTACATTGGATCAAAACATTAACCCTGGGTTAGAACTAATCAGGTTTTAGGGCATTGTCTCCAGATCAAAACAATACCTGTTATAATTAATAGCTCTTTGAAAAAAGCGAAAACCTTTTACAAGCATAGTGGCCCATGAACCGGCACTTATCTCCGATTTCTGTAGTGTTAGGCGGATGAGAGTCTTTGACTCCCCCTGGACGGGACACTAATCCATCACAGGTTACGTAGCTCCCAGCAGATGCTGGTACTAATTTACCTGCCCCGGATGGACGGAAAGCTGAGTTGGCTAAGGTGGAAAAGAAGGCCACACAAATATTCGAACCACAGCAAACTGCTGGGATTTAAACTAAGGACCTTGTGGCTGCAAAGCAGAGACCTTACCAACTGCACCAACCACATCTGCTCTTTGAAAAAATACTATTAAATGTTATAAAAAGTAAATCATTTCAGGGTTGTCAATAAGATTTGAAGTAGGTGGAGATATTGTGGAAGTAGACAGAACTGGAGCAAAATTAATTTGACTATAAACATTGACAAAAATTGCCTTTCCTCAGAGAAATTTTATCGAGTCTCACTTCATGAAAAGAACATTAAGCTACTAACGACTAATCAGCTGTAATATATATCATGTTGTTGATACATAGGTAAATTGATTAAATTATTAAGACTTGTTACAGAAATCACCCAACAAGCAAAGATTGGGGGAAAATATTAACAAAAAACTCTTTTATTGATGAATCCTTCAGGATATATTGAATATTTTTCATAGTAGCCAGCTCCATTGTGGAGAGTAGCCACTGGAATTGGCTAGTTGCCGGCTTCTAATGAAATCCATGTCATTTAGTCTGGTATCAGGAATACACACCTCAAGAATGATTCCATCAAAAGCCATTGCTTGAGTTGTCTCTTCCACTGAACGGAACTATAACAAAAAGAAATGTCTTTAATACTACAAACAAAAAATATACATTTTGTACAGCAGAGCAGAAATAAATTTAAAGATAAGAGAGAAACACAGACAAAAAACATTAAGTTATAATGATTTGGAGCCCTAGGTAGAATGATACTAGTTCTTAAGATACTGTACTTTGCAGTAGATCAATAAAGAAGAGAACAGAAGTTAGAATAGATGTGGTAGAGAACCTGGGACACTGATTGCAAAAAGTGAGCAGGGATGGCACTAGGATTTTTCATTCTGGGTCCTCCTATCCGCATGTCTGGTCAAACTGGGGCCCCAAACATTTTGGGTGGGTCCAAAGTAAGTAAGTGCAGTGATTTTTTCAAGTCAACATCTTGCACCCTGGGACGCAATAGAATTCGATGCTGCATTTTTTGGCATTTTTTTGCGTAAAAATGCACGATTTCTGCGTTAACGCGATCCCTGGTGAGGTTGATATGCTTTGGTCATGGAAAACAAAGGGATAGGAATAGCCTACTTAGGAGAGCAATGCAGCTAAAACGTAGTAAGGCAAAAGAAGACTGGGAGTAAGGTAGTGGAAAAAGCCACGACAAAGCTAAATACCACAGAAGATGTTGCAGAGAATAGAAAATAGTAAAAGCAACATGTATCACGTCCAAACCCAGGAGTGGGAAACTAGAGACGGTAAATGAAAATTACT
Organism: Zoanthus sanctaehelenae; assembly: GCA_028564885.2. Taxonomy (NCBI): domain Eukaryota; kingdom Metazoa; phylum Cnidaria; class Anthozoa; order Zoantharia; family Zoanthidae; genus Zoanthus; species Zoanthus sanctaehelenae. Next base: position 3,519 of record JAOTRI020124125.1, read on the forward strand.
TGATGATGTTGACCTTGAAGCAAAAGCCACAGATACTAACTTTAACATTTCCATGTCCATAAGTAGATATGGAAAACAAGATCAAGTCCTCTTTGAGGTTTCACCTTAAGAGAGGCGGAAATACATACCACCCCATCCTTTTTCCACAAACCCTGTATTTGACTAGGAGTCATTGTTTGAAGAATACGCTTAACTAAATTAAATAACAAAGAACATTCGTACTGTAGTGATAATTACCTCAATGAAAGCAAAGTTTTGTTCCAAATTAATTTGGGCAGCAATCACAGGATTTCCAGGAGCTGTGTTTAGTTTTGCTTCATGCATTTTGGCATTGAAAAACTCAATCATAATAGTCTGAGGATCAAGAAAAATACATACAAATTAAGTTTAACAAAAAAATTTTTAACAGTTTCTTTAGCTTTATCAGACATAGAAAGTTTATAATCAAATTCACAAAGTTTTGAATGTTACCTCTGTTATTCCAAATGGAATATTTCCTACATATAATCTTCGAGCCTGTCTTGTCATCTGGCTGCCATGAGGTAAAGTAGAGATTGCTCCAGGAAGAGGGTTGCCTTGTGCGACTGGAATTTGGCCAGCAGCTGAAATTACAATTATAATTGAGCCAACACACATCAGGATATTCACTTTTTTCCTGTATTACACTCTGATAATAAGAAATAGGGCATTGGTAGAAATCCTAGAAAAAAAACTGCAGGGCTTACTATAGAGTTGTATTATTGCACTTGCCACTGATACAAATAATGATATCAGTTTTGTACATTTAAATGTCAGGTATACAGTATGAACTTCATACAAAGATGAAAAACTGAAAGATTTTTTAAAACTAAAACTATCAAAACCTAAAATTTTCACTCATTCAAATTGAAATAATTCAAGGTTTGTTTGAACCTCAGGCATTTAATGGAGATTTTTGAGCCTGTGCATAATCTTGAAAAAGACTACCAAACCAGGTACAACTCTAATGATATTGAATGTTATTTTACTAGGTAATAACATCAAGATTTTGCTCTCTCTCTGACTTGTTATTCTGCTTCCTGCTGGATTATTTACCACAATATTGTTTAATTGTATTGTCACCAATTTGTTACTTTTTAGGCATGTAATCGAAACAGAATTTTAACTTAAAGAACATTTGACGCGGGAAAAATTTGCAGGCATACCATTTCACTCACTGAATATTGTTTGGAATGTCATCTGAAGATGCCTGTACATTAACCTTTTAGTTGAAATCCTAAGGAGGTTTATATAGAGGAAGTCATGTTGTCTAAACGTCTCCTAAAACATTTTTGAAAATTCAGCATTGTGTAGAATATTCTTACCTCGCATTGCCTTGTACTGCAAGGGGGTCACATGTTCAAAACCAAGAGGTGGTCTGTCCCACAGTGATTCTCTGTACAACCAGAAAAAAATTCAGAACAATGGTAAATGTACTGGTACGTAATGGCAGAACTGTATACCTTATTCCAAAATGGCACTACTTACACGAAAACGACGCAAAGACGGTCAGACGTAAAGTGTTTATGACAAAATAGTATGGAGTTTGGGAATGTTCATCAAATATTTTGCATTTATCAGTGTAAACAAAAAGAACAATGTAAAAAAACATCTCCAGCTTACAACTGAGATTTTACTGTGAAGATCAAAGTGTTGCAATGTCCTGCTGGTGCATTTGAAAATTTTAATGATAATTTGCACTTTATAAATTCATGTTTATTATTACAATGTTTATCATGTCTCAAAAGGAATGGAAACAAACAAATTCAAGAATTTGATTGGCTAAAATCGATCTTGACCACCGTCTTAATTTTCCCATCTAGACCAGCATCTAGACCGCATAGGGAAGCAAATAAAATTATTTATGTTTTTGTTCCTTTGCTTTCTTATTTGGCCATATAATAAACGTCTTATTAACCGAGTGGTCGGTCTGCATGGAGGAATCTTGACCTCAGTTGCTTGTACCGGCCTCGGTTAAGATTCTCCCATACAGGCCTCCTGCTGGTTAATAAGAGATATGTACAGAAATTATCCTGGCAACTTGGTTTAAAAACATTTTATCATTTATGTTTTGCAACATATTCAACAGTTATTATTTTGCTTAAATCAATCTATTGAAACTTAACATACTGTCAAGTAAAAATCAGATACAGTCAACTAGATGCCCCCTGAATAATTTCTTGTAAGACTTTATGCTTAATTTTTTTTTATGATAAATCCTTATCTTACACTGATGCTTCATTGGTAATTACAATGTTGGATTTATTTAATGTCTTCTTGACTATATCCAAGAAATCTGGTGCTACGTTCATAATTATAGTAGCCAATACCTTTTACGCCTGGACACTGGCGGTGTAGGGGACCTGTATCTGCGTCGCTCCCTTCCCTCCCTTTCTCTACTTCGGTCACGTCGCCGTTCCCTCTCTCTGCTCCTTGATCTCGATCTGTCCCTTCGACTCCTTCGGTCGCGATCTCCTCCGCGATCTCTATCCCGATCGCGTCTGTCATCATCTGCATGCAAGCAACAAAAATTCAAATAAACTATTAAACAGCATGGTCTAGCTAATCAATTGTTTAAAAGCAGAATAATATTACTTTCAACTTCGAAGTCATTTACTTCAAATCGAACGAGTCAGTACATACGACTAGCTAAACATAAAAGCAAGAGAAAAATAAAAAAAATTTGAACCAGAAAGATAAAAATAAGTTTTTCCTCACAACTTGTTATTCATAAGAGCCTTGAAAAGTTATATTTTTAAGGGTAATTCAAAAGTTCTCGTTTACTTTCGGCGTGGAATCAACTGACTTTATTAATACCAAACAATGACGATATTCACCTCTGTCTCGCCCACTGTCGTATTCTTTGCGATAGCCTCCAATCTTTGCGCTAATATCATCTTCTAAATTATATCCTCCATTATCAACGCTTGCCATTCTATGTTATTTCTTCTGCACAACTACAACTGTGTAGTACTAAAAAAAATGGCGGTGCACACGTTTTCGAGAATAACGCTAGAACGAGGCTGACAGTCCTCGTGCTCCGTCTCCGAGGAGGCTGGTACTGACTACCGAGACTAGTCGACAGTAGACTTTAAAAATAGGCCCACAATGCGTTCATGTATCTACTGCGTTCATTTTTCACAAGGTGTAAAATGACTATTTTATCAACTAATCAAGTACATTTTCAAGAAAAACCTGTTTATAAACACTTGAGTTGTAATTCAGGTTGACTCAATTCAAATGGACCGATCAGAGTGAAGATGAAACGTGGTTTTGTTCCTCGTGAAACAGTCCGTTGTTGCAATCTTTAGCATATTAAAGTCCTCTATAGAAAATCTTTACAGCTGAAAATTACTCAAAATATATTCGTTTATAGAATCTTTCGACCACAAAAGCAAATCTTAAATAATATAGAACAATATTCATTGGGCTTTCAGGTATTGGGAATCGGAAAATTATTATTTATTTTTAAATAACACACAAATACATAAATAACTCAAATATCACACAAATTATTCATCTATCGCCATGCGATACAAGTTCGAGTTCTATACTAGGGAATTTTTAAGATAACTTTTTACGATGCAAGCTCGAGTCTTGCCTTATTGTATTGTGAGGAGCCTCTTGTTACATCTATGAAGTAGGAGTACTGTTGTGTAGCGAAAACGTTATTCAGTTATCTGTTTTTTTTAAAATGTTGAATATCAGTTGCTGTGACACTAAATCCCTTGCGCATGCCCAGTGACCTGTTGAAGGGTTATTTTTGACTCTTTACACTTGAACCGCAACCAAATTACTCCGCGAACCTTTCAATCCAAAGAACTCGAAGAATATTTCTTTCAGTTTTTACACGGATAAAGTTCCTTTTTTAAAAGGTGAAGATTTCTACTTGGGCTTGAGATTGTATCTGCTCAGTCCTGCTCAGCTCATGTAATAAAACAAGTTGACGTCAGCTAGAAATTGTAGACTTGACAATGATAGGGCGGTCATTCTCTACATTTACATCATTTATTAAAAGGATTATTAAACTCCTCTACGGAACCGGATCAGTGGGAATTTCTTAGCGCATACTCAGTACAGATTCTTTAATCAGAAACTGATTCATAAAGACATTCGATGAAATTCAAGTATAAAATCACTATGGAAAAGAACAACCTTCAAAAACTAAGTATACACCGGTATGTTTTTTTAAATCAATTGCTTTCTTTGCGCGCGCATTTATATATTAACATTGAGTTCGTGTCTGGTGTAAGACTTTGATATACGCTTTTAGAAAAGGAAAAGAAATTCCTCCTAAAATCAAAATAAAAGAGAGTATATTACTTTTAATTTCATAACGAAGACTTTCTTTCTGTTTTTGTTTTTGAAATGTTTAGAAGTATTGTTCTTCGAAATAAGGACTGGGTCGAACTAGGCCATTTTTCCCATTGTTACGTCACAATGTATTTTTAAAAAAAAAATTCCAAAAGTTTTGTGCAGAAATAAGTTTGTGGTAGTTTTGTGAAAAGATTTTCACTAATTTTTCATAAAACGAATAAAGTAGAGGTATGGGACAAGTGTTAACCAAGTTTAAGAAACAGCGGCACAAACACGGCGGCAGGCAAAACACTGTAGCTTGCATTAGAAATCCATTTACAAGGAAGCACAACAAGGTAAAAACTAAAACGATCGACGCTCCTTTATTTTTTGTCTTTCATATCAATAACATCTTTAACTTTTATTTTTTAAAAAAAATGAACATTTAAGGACTAAACTTTAAACAATGTGTAATAGGTTTAAGAAGAAAAAAATAAAATGTGTTTTCTGATGGAAATTGTACCCGTCGTTGCTAACGGGAGTAGAGTCAATTTGTCCTGATAGCTAAAACAACAGTTTATTTTTGCGACGGAAAAATATAAAAAGAGAAATTGTAACTGCTTACAAAACAAACGCGTTAATTTTAATGAAGTTTTACGAAGATCAGTTTTAGGAAAAAATCAGCGTTGGAAGGAAACAGTTCCTTTATTTAACAATACTGGTAGTTCATATTCAGAATTCAGGCACGTACGGGTGTCTACTTGAAAAAAAACACCAAACTTCGCCTACACGTTCCACATATATATTATATTACTTTTTTTATAACCCTTCTTTTCGTTTCGTTTGTAATTGCAACAAATTAAAAAGCTTTCAGGAACCGGCTCACAAAAAAGAGTCAAGTGAGACCGTTCGCCTCTGATTAAGAAAGAACACAGAGTAATTTTCTATTCGCATCTGTCCCTACTGAAAATAAGAGAGTTTCCTTAAAAATATTTTTTCTATTGATATTAACTAACGGATGTTAAAATTTTCATTTTTTCTATGTCCATGGAAATTGGCTTACAGCTAAAACTAGCCCGGAGAAGCGCTTTCTGGCATGTATTTAATTCCAACACCTTTGACTTTAGTTCCACGTCTCTCAGCTCAAATCATGATCATGTAAATGTTGAATCAATAACTGTTTGTTTTAAAAAGTTTTGATTATCATTCTGTTTTCACCCTTTTATTTAATCTTGTTTGTTTACTATTTTTGTCAATTTTTGTTTTTTCTTTGAGGTGGAAGACGTACGAGCTCAAAGTTTTGTTGAATTAACGGGGCAAGAGCCAAGTCTCAACGAGCTGGTTTTCACTCAAACGGTAAAACTATTATTTCTAGGACGAGTATTACAGATTAGGCTTCATCCTGGATGATCTCAGTATTTTTAGTGGGATCTGCGTACGAGAATAGTCCCAGGTTCGCCTCAATTTTTTTGGAATCAAAGCAGTGTGAGAGGATCGTATAAATTGTTTTTGGCCGTTTGAGACGGTAACAGTGAGAACACGTGTAAAGAGATATTCGCGTTAAATCTATTACAAACAGATTTATTTATTTATCTACTAATAAACTGTTGCTATGTACACACCTTCATCCTAGTTTTCAAAGCTTTTTCCTTGGATTGTGAAATCGGGCGGGATAAACAAATAAACCGAGGGAAAGCTCTGGGAATGGGGTTGCACCCCCTGTATCTTTGCAAATTATTTTTTTGTCTAAATGAATAATGTTAATAGTTAGTTAAGTGTGCAAGTCATAATATGTTTAAACAATACAGGGCTGTAGACGTATAAGGCAAATGTTGGAGAGGTGCAAAAATGTTTTGCTCATACGGCAGTGTAACAATGCAATAACTCATTTTAAATAAATTAATTTTACAAGAATTAATTAATTTAAAACATAATTACTGCTAGTTAATTAACTTAGAAATGCATGAAATGGAAAGAAGATCTAGTTTATTTTTCATTGCAACTTGCAGTCCCCTTCAAGTGGATACAGCTCACAGAAAATTGTTTCTGCGGTGTCCTCACAAGGTAAGTTTAAGGTGTATAAAAGAAAATATTAGATCTGGGTTTTGCTTATTAACTACAGCTTTCAAATGTCGGTCAGCGGCTTGCGGATAAACATTAGAGTTTTCAGTTTTTTCAGGGTTGTTACTTAAAGTTTACTGACAAGTGAATCAAGGGTAACCGCACTAAAATGACCACGGAAAACCAGGAGTGACAACAGAAAACCCCTAGTGACCTGGAATGACAACAGAAAACCCCTAGTGACCAGGAGTGACAACAGAAAACCCCTAGTTACCAGGAGTGACAACAGAAAACCCCTAGTGACCAGGAATGACAACAGAAAACCCCTAGTGACCAGGAATGACAATAGAAAACCCCTAGTGACCAGGAACGACAACAGAAAACCCCTAGTGACCAGGAATGACAATAGAAAACCACGAGTGACCACGGGAGACCAGGAGTGACAAAAAGAAACCACAAGTGACCATGAGTAGTAGGGTGGGGGATTTATCCCCACGTTGGCTTAGCGAGGGTCGCGATAACTAAGCGGAGCACGTCCGTCAAGCAAACGCAAAGCTGCATGCAGGCTAGTTAGAGCTTAATTGGTCGCAACTGGTCATTAACTTTAACGAGTTCGACAACGCTGCATGCAGGATGTGAACGCCCCCTGAACGCAACCTATCCTTAACCGGGAACTTTAGGGGATAGCGAGGCCGCGTCGCGAAGCGACCGGCTGCGGCGGAGCGAAGCGAACGCCGGCAGACGAGGCCGAGTGGATACCCTTCCCTCCACCGGAACTTTGCGAGCGTCTGACCCTTCCCCTTTGCGGGATCATCACCGAACCTCCACCCTGATCGCGGCGATACAATTATGTGCGCTTATAGGGGGAGGCGCCCACCCAGCGAAGCTGGGTGCTTTGTGCGAAGCGAAGCGGAGCGCATTGGACACCCGCTAGGGTGTCCCACACCCAAGCGAAGCGCTCGCCTCAACGCCCACATCATTATTATCCATTAGTTTTATAATTACCGTTGCAGAGAGGGGTAAATGCCTTGGCCAAACGCTGGACGGATGAATGGACAATAAGAGGTGCAGCGCGTGAGCCCCCTTTACGAAATCATGAATGGGCCACGAACGGGAACACATGAGATATTTAGCGTGTGTCTGTGTAAAATGCCCCAATGCTGGAAAACTTACATTGCAAATATACAATTTCGATTTAAAGGTAACCCACTGGATATACAAAAATCAAGAATATGTCTACACCTACGTTGAAAGAGCATATGGAACAGCGCACAGTGAAACAGTTGAGGGAAGTTGCCAAAGAAAGGCATATTCCCAAATACTACAATCTGCGTAAAGCAGCTCTCATCGAAGCTTTGCTCCAGTCGGAAGAGACGGCACCTACACAGCGTGCTGACGAAGACAACCATGGCAGAGTAACACATCCTACAACTCGGCGTACCAGAGAAGAGAGACCTCTACCACCGAAAAAGAAGATTCCCCCATCACCAAAAGAGACCTCACCATCACCACCGCCTAAAACTCGGCGTACCAGAGAAGACAGACCATTACCGCCGAAAAAGATGATTCCACCATCACCATCACCAGAGGCCTCACCACCTCCATCACCATCACCATCACCATCACCTCTGAGTATCAGAGAAGATAGACCAATACCACCGTCACCAACAGAGCTCCCTCCGTCACCGTCACCGACGCAGAATAATGAATCTCTACACGAAAGAATAGCCAAACAGAGACTTCCAACCGTACTTGTAGTCTATCCACCCGAGAAGACACCTAAACAGAGACCAGTTCCAGCCCCAAAGCCCATTGTTCCTTATCAGCCTCCGAAACCAGTTCCACCCCCTAAAACGGACCTTATTGGTAAATTCCTAGATGCAGGCAAGAAGATAGTGCAAGCTATTCCAGTAAAAACAACTAGGTTTGGAAGGCTAAGGGGTATGATACTGAAGGGGTTGGACCTAGTCAAGGAGGCTCGTGACGTTCTCAAGATTGTCATCAACAA
>JAOTRI020124136.1:0-11899 GCA_028564885.2 Zoanthus sanctaehelenae
GTATTCTCAGGTTATCCAATTAAAACGTTTCTGTTGTTATAGAGTCGACGTGAATATAGCTTATGTTTAGCAACTATATTCCCCCACCCTGAGGAAGTAATTTGTGAAAGTATTTATTAAGTAACGGGATAAAAAAGCATTTTATTTTAAAAAGAACAATGAAATGTGCACTTTTTAAAATTTTTAGCACGGTCGCTTGCTGCCACTCATGCATAATCAATTAGTTTTAAAATAGTTATATCTCCCAGCTTTTTATAAGATCGTATCTAACCGTTCCTGCTGCTAGTCCGTTCAAGGGAAAGTCATGACGTTACTCTACACCGAAACAGCGGTCTATAGCTGCTATCAATAAGTCTGGCTATTTTCTTTGATACTTTAAAAGATATAAAGTCCGCTAACCAACATGGCGTCACTACCCATTATTGTGGCTTCAAGTTAGCTTCTAGAACGTTTGTTTTATCTAGTACACTTGAGTTCATATTTGTAGTGCCACTATCGTGGCTTGAAGTTAGCTACTAGCATGTTTGTGCTATCTATACCTGAGTTTGTCTTCATTGCTTTGAGTTGCGGGAATTAAAAATATTTTTCTTTCAGATATATCACCTTACGCAACTGTAAAGATTAACCATTGGTTGAGGGAGAACATGGTTTACAACCAAGATTCTAAACAGTTGAAACCCACAAAGTGTTCCTCTGATACATCTTTAGAATTTACTACAGAGCGACCCTATAAAAACCTTAATTCTGAGGGGAAGCCGCTAGCAGGGAATCTAGCTGGCTCAGTTGAGTGGTCAACCATATATGTTAATCAAGAAACGACTTATGAGAACACATGCTTCAACCGCGTACCGCTGGCCGGAGAATTTGCACTTCTCTGTTTCATTGGCGAAACTTCGCACTATGCAAAACTGAATCTTTGCAAAATGAGGCGAAATAGTTTTAGTGGTATAACAGAAGGTGGAAAAACATTGTATGATAAACTAAATCGTGGGAACGATCACTTCCCTGTTAGCCTAAAGAGGAGTAAGTCTTTAAATGAGTCCATTATATATGTTCCAAGACAACATACAGCGTAATAGCAAATTGACCGAATGAAGCAAATTCAAAAAGCCCCCACACGCTTTTTTCTTTAATTTAAAGGCAGTTATAATTTAAGAGATGAAAAACGTGTGGTCATTAATAACCAACAGAGACTCGATATTCCAAAGTAGCCTCGCAAACTGGTTAACGCGTCGGACTAATAAACCGAGGATGTGGGGTTCGAATCCCGCCAAGGGCTTATATATGATATTTTTCTCTTAATTCTTTCTATACATATCTATACACAGTAACTTACTTACTCCAAGAGGTAACCACAGGATACCCTTGATTATCATTAGTAATATATACAACAGCTCTATTACACAGTATCTTACTTACTCCACGAACTCACCACAGGATACCTTTGATTTTTATTTAACAATTAGACTACGAGCCCGAGTTTTCTACAAGGAAATAGAAGAAACAGGGAGCTGTTGTATACATTACTAATAATAATCAAGGATGTCAAGTATATCAAATATGAGAGACACTAGTGTTTCATCGCATTTCCAAACACCGAGAAGAAAGTTGAATAATACGACGCACAACGGAGTATTTTTTTAACGAAATTCGAGGTTTTTGAAAAAGTGATGAAGCACTGTCTCGAGTGTTTGATTTTTCTTCTCAATCGAAACTAAAACTGAGGAGTAAAAAAAGAAATAAAATCGTCAAAATATATGCTAATTAAGATCACATATCCAAACCATGGTCTATGTTATGATTTCTTTTGTTTTAACTTGATGAATTATTAATGAGTTTGAGAAATTTGATTAACAAACTGAAGATTTTACCGTGTCAAAATTTAAAGTTTTATTGTATTGTATGCTATTGTAATTTAGCTCCTCAGCGAGTTTTCGCACACTCAATAAACATCCGCATACAAAAATCACGCCTGCGACTTAGAAATATTTAGTTTCTGACACGTCGCCTTTTCTGAAACGGAAATTCTGGCTACTGCTTTGTTTGTCAGCGGAAAAGTGATTGTAAATATAAATTGTTTAATAAATGTCTGTCTGCTCAGTGGACGCAGCACTTGAGTGTTGTATCAGATGCTTGCATGTCGCAGCGTGTAGCAAGGACTTGATCTACTAATATACTTGAACTTTAAACAACCTAAAAAAGTATGTTTGGTGCTGTTTTGCACGGTCAAAGAGGCATCCTGCATTCTGATTGGCTACTCTATTGGAGCTTTACATTAGTGGTAGGCTACTAGTTGAGAAAAGATGGCGGATCAAAATAGTAAGCAGCTCCATTTTGCTGTATTATAAGAACTCACCAATTAATTCATTTGCAGTATCACAGAATTTACAGTATTACCAAATATACTTGGCTAATTGTGTGCTCTTCGGATTTTGTAGACATTGAAAATTGCAAGGTTACCTTCACGTTCTCACCTTTCTGTATTAAATATACAAACGATCTTCCTATCGGAACAATTTTAATCATCCTTTAATTTGTAGCTTATACTATTCTTAACCCTTTCAATCCCAGATTTATTTTTAAATTCTCCCAACTTGTTCCTATACCCTCTATTGAACACGTTTGAGAGAATTTTACTGTTAATCTTCTGTAGTTTACTTTGCTTGATCAACTCTCAGTTTCTCATTGCCCAATGTTTTATTTTGTATGTGTTATGTTATGAGAAGTTGGGTGTTGATAACCGACTGGGACTTGAAGGGTTAATTATAGGAAATAGTTTATGATTATCGCCATTACATGAAATCCCATCCATATCCTCTTCAATCTATTTGTTGTATAAAAGTCAGTTCAAGTGGTACAGAAGACTAAACAAATATCGTTGGGTGAGTTTCAAAGAAAATATCCCGAAATATAACCACAACCAACTCCCTGTAGATTATTCAAATGCCACAGTATCCGTGCCTTTACATTGTATTTAGAAAGACGCAAACTACATATAGAACTTAAGATTATAATCGTTGTATTTAGCGCACCAATTCCAAAAGAGGTCAATGTCTTGGAATGATCTCTCCGTTTTAGCATGTTAAGAGTGCTGAACCACTTGTGAAAGTACATTGTCAGTACTAATTCGTATAATATGTTTTATATTACATTATGTTTCATATCAGGAAGATATAAAACAAATAATATCCAAAACAAAACAACCTTTAAATGAAATGAACCCTTTGGCCTTTTCAGCGAAATACTGAACCCAAACATAATTTAGTCAGCCGACTTGGAAGTTTTTTTTATAGCTTTCCGCGTTTAAAAATCTGTGCTAGACGGATTGTATTTTGTCGCTATCGCATTAAGTATTCATGGCATTTTTCCAAAGCAAAAGATCTTGTTGCTTACTAAAGCTCTATACCCAAATTACTCCCGTTCCATATATTGTCATCAGGAAAGCATTTCTCTTATACAACTTTTTCAAAATCAGCAATCATGAATGCTTTTATTTGTTTCAAAGAGATATTTTACATATAGGACCATTATTTAAAATGCTAATATTTGAACTGGTAACTTCATAAAAATAAAAATAATTAACACTGTTGTCTCTTGCACCATGCGGGCATGCATACTGTAATACTGTGATGTCACCCCAAGAGATATGTCGGCTCCGTTGTAGTATACAAGTTGAGAAGAGTTTCTGAAACTTAGCATTAATCTCAACGTGCTGATGTTGTGATTTATGTATTGGTAAGTTCAATTTTCAACACAGTTGGCCACGCTTTTTGGGGTTACCTCGTGGTAAGAACGTGTGAACTTCAAGAGTGACGTAGAACAAAGAAAACAATGAAGTCAAAACAATAGATAGAACAAACATAATAGAGACAAAACAAAGAAAACACTTCACAGGTTCTTACACCAAGAATGAATCCGCTTTTTCTATATAATTGTAGAAACCAAGCTCAATGTTCTTAACTTTTTTCGTAATTTCAACCTCAATTTGGGATGTTACTAAAACCAGGAATGGGGAATGAGGAATGGGGAATGGGTTTTGAACAATAAATCTGTCATTGCTGCAATACTCGATGCACAAATCTTCAGGTAAGCTTTCGCATAGATTTATTGTTCAAAACCCATTCCCCATTCCCCACTCCTCATTCCCCATTCCTGGTTTTAGTAACATCCCTCAATTTCATTCATAATCCTGTTCATATTTCTAGCGACTCAAATTGAAGAGAAATAATAAACAATCCAGGCATTGCGAAATGATGCGCCTCGCATTTTATATAAATGTGAAACACTGTGAGACTACTTAGTACTTGTGTTTTAGATGGTGTTGTTGAGTTGATTTTAGCTTTAGTGAAGTCTCAACGTAAAACATTTTCATACTATTTCAGTGGAACCTCAGCATGAGATTGTTCTTAAATTTTGGCCATTTTGTGTCTTCTCATAAAGTTGTTCTATAAAAAAAGTGTGTAATGTAAACACTTTGGATTGTCAATGCAATTTTATGTGTTCTCCGTAATTTTTTTTTTCGACACCGTGTGCCATGAAGGAAGCAGTGGTTCAGATGGCAAAAGCCAATGGAGTGAGATGGTATGGGCATGTGCTAAGGAGGGATGATGGACATGTTTTGAGAAAAGCATTGGAGTTTGACAAGTGAAGGGGAAGAGGAAGAGAGGATGACCAAGGAAGACATGGAAAATGCAAGTACAGAAGGAGAGCAAGAGTGTTGGCTTGAAGAAGGAGGATGCAATGAATCGAGCGAGATGGAGAGTGGGAGTTAGAGAGATTGCTGCCAGAGTGGCGTAAATCCGGATCAAAATTGGATTGATTGATTGATTGACTGTGCCATGGACATTGTCATCGTATAATAGTAAATTTTATTTTGATGTTAAATCACTTTGCAACAATCGCATGGTCTTCGCGGAGTTTAAATCTAAAATCGGCAAATGTATGGACACATTTATACTTGGAAAATTCAAATAAACAAGAAAATTGAAGATCAAGGAAAATTTTATTGTAAACAAATCATTATTTTCCAATCTTTGATGAGAAATTCAAGCTTTGAAATCATAATTTTATCGTAATATACTCTGAACTATGAAGGATGCGAAATTATTCCAACTGTGCAGTCACTGTCACACAAAAACTGTATTACTTTATCCTATTTTGCTTTTCCATGGAAACAAACACTTTTTAATAAAAATACAGCTAAATTATATCATTTTTATTGTGTTTTCAAATATTAGGGTCCCTTGGCTATTCTTCACCTTTTAAAAAAATTCTAAAGTTTGCTGTTCAATGTGTCTTATCGTAAGTCCAAAATGATGCGGAAACTCCTGCTCTGAAATCTGTTTTTGTGGTTTATCATGTCCGTTGCAACCTTTACTATACTGTACTAAAGCGTGTAATAAAACTTAATATGCTGGAAGCTGCAACATACCGCTTTCTTTATAAGACGAATGCTGAAGTACGAGATGAAACGGAAACTAAGTTTATCTATTTCAAGCTAACCGCAGACACGGGCAGAAAACTTTAAAATAAACTTTTAAATATCAAAATAAAAGACTTGATGTGTTTTTGTCCGATTCGACCACACATCCAGCGAGTACTGGCAGTACGGCTCTTCGCTTTGAATTTTATAGTTTTAAAAGCAATGATATGGCTGTCTCTCACATACATTACTCCAGTATTTCCGTTAATCAAACTTGCATTATTTTTGCCATATAGAGGCAACTTTAAAGGATTTCCGTATTAGGTTAGTAAGAGTTAAGTATTTTTAAAAAACATTTTGATATCATCATATAGGATAAGAAAATGTTTCCTCCTTAAGGTTTTTCTGTATACCAGAAAGTTAATTGGAAAGAAAGCCAACTGGTGAACCAGAATAATCGTGTAGTTTTTGTTATCATGAATAAAGCAAATCAATAAACATTTAAGAAACAGGACATTTTAGGTTTTTACAACACAAATTTCAATTTTAAATTATCATTTATCATTCTTAGTTCAAAAGTTGAAATTGCAACATTTCTTTTGTTAATTTGCTTAACTTCACCGGAAATTTTTATAACTGACATTTAATGCGGTAAATGGTAATCCTATAATATAACAGATGCTTTCTTAAAAAAACATATTATGTAAATAGATTTATTAATAATCTAACTTTTTGTTTTTGTTTAGTTCAACTGTTTCACATGGGATGAAACATTTGGTATTAAGTAAAATCCTTTTGTAGGTTTGAAGCAGATGGCAGCTATTATAATAAATACAAAATGAATCCGAAACAAAAATTTTATCATTGAAAATCATAAAGTGCCGATGGCTTCCGAAACAGGTCCAAGCAACGATAACCAATTTGATTTTAATATTATAATAAACAAATTTTTTTCCCGGCGGAAAAATGGAAAAGAAATTGTTTAATTTAATCACTGCTGTTTACGTGGTAAGAGATAAAAGTTTGGTGATAATTGAGTGACTGACTGGCAGGTTTCACATTTAGTTCTCAAATATTTTGTACATTCCATGTTGACATTTTTGCTTTTATCTATGTTTTTAACACGGTGCTGTTTAAACTGTCAACTGCACCTTCAGATGGATGGCTTTAGCAATTTAGGGACCATTTAGTTTTTTAGAGGAAGGGGTAGGGTTTGCAAGAATTTGTTCAGGCTAAATTAATGGTAATATATTTTCCCCCGTAAAAGTGCAGAGTTAAAACTTTTGTCCACAACACTGAAATTCTTTTGATTGGGTGCTATATTCTTACAGGAACTCTTCAGTTTTCGATTGTTTGTCAGTACAAGATTTTCTTCTTTCTCAAAATCAAATGGTCTTCGCCTAATTTAAATGCAGACTGAACTATTACTGTGCAATTTTTACAGTTCACTTGTAAGCTAAGTACATGACTCGTGATTCAAACAAAATGCCAATTTCAGTGACAAAGAAAAAAATTAAGGACTTTTTAAAGACCTCGACTGTTTTTTGTAAAATTTAAGGACCTTTGAGGCCTCGAATATTGGAAACTGAAATCTATGGACTTTCATGGTTTTTGAGGACCTGGACGAACCCTGTAAAGAGCTCTACTTCAAGGCGATTGAAGGAAAATTGGAGTTATTATCAATTATTTTAACATTTTTAATATTATCTATGATTAAGGCATAAGCTGCAACGCTAATCTTGAACCTTTAATAAAGCTTCTCATGCATTTTATTGAGTCGCAAAATTTAAAATTCCGTAAAGAAGCCCCTACCCTCGTTTATTTTTATAAGCCTCTCCAATATAATCACCCAAAATCTATCAAAATAAGCACTCCAAAATACTTTCCCAGAGTCCCAATTGGAATCGTGTAAAAAAAAATTTACAAGCTTTTTCTTGGTCGAAATTGTTTTTTTTTCTAATCTGGGAAATGTTTTCTTTCTTTTCTAATTGTCCATTACGTAGCTGAACAGATGTTTCACTGTTTATTTAGCTTTGGTTCTAGCTTGAACCCAGATCTCTTAAGTTGCATCAATTTGAGAATTTTCTATTGAGCCAAGTTGGGTATTCAGTTAATGCTTATATAAGTAGTATTTTCATAGGTTGTCGAGGGAAATAACGTCTGGTTTTCGGCGTCTGGGAGTAGTTTCTAGATTGGCAGGATTAGAAATCCATTTTCATACTAGACCCGGCGCCGATAATCCCGCAATGAGTACTGGAACAGTAACAAAGAACCGACCTCTGACCTCGCCTTCAAGAAGGTAGAACGGAACAACTGAATATTAACACTATATAACATCTTCTTCGTCATGAACACGTCAGCTATGCACTTTCTTGTATTTTCAGAGGCTTGTTTCTTGAACAGCATTACTTTCGTTGTGTTTTAAAATGATATTGATATTTCCACGATAGTGAGAACACTCATATATTTCCTGCCTGAAGCAAAGAATATCTTGTGACAAACAGTGAGGTACACTCACTATGCAGCGTCTTCATGGCACGCCAGTGAAGTTTAGCAACGTTTTCTGGGATACCACGAGGGTGACTTCTCTCAAACCGAATGTAGTCCAACCATAGATCTTGAATAACAAAGAAAGAAGAACGGGTCAATTTTACTAAAACTTTTTTCCTGCTAGGTTTTCTAAAAACCAAAATTTTCTTTAAAAAACTATAGATATTTCTATATTGTACTTGTAAAGGATTTAACAGGTTTAAAGGTTAGGACAATTTTAATTCATATGAAATTGTTGTCAGAAGAAACAATGCATGCTGCTTTTGCTCTACAAGATTAAAACTTATCAATGCGGCAGACAAGATTTTCTAAAATTTATACTTACATACTAGGTATAGGAAAGCGTTATTACACCACAACTTTATAATGAATTAATGCTGTCCAAAAACTGTCTTGTTTACACGTTTTAAAACTCAAAATACTTAACAGGAAAACGAGAATTTGCTTAACTTTTGAAAAAAGGGTATTACTTTTCATCTAAATGATATAGTTAAACACAAGTGACCATGCCGTATTTTGCAGTGTTAAAACCGGCTTTTTTTCTACACTCCGACGTTTAATTTGTTTTATTAACTATTATGACCAGTCCTTTAAACGCTTTGGTATTCTAAGCTGAAGTTTATAGATTAAGAGGTTTAAATTCACACGGTTTATATTGCCATTTCTATATCAAGAAAACGTTTTCAGCAACACCTACGATGCATATGCATGGCGGCTTACCCTCGGTGGACCCTGCAAGTCTTTTACTTTTAAGAAAAAATTTATTCTTTAATGTCGTTTGATGCCCAAGCCATTCATTTTCTCTGCACGAATACCAAAGATGCAGGAACATGTTAGCGTACTTTCTGTCCGTACTTCAGAGCCAAGAAAAGATTTAAAACTACACGCAGGGGTCAAGATATACTTTCTCGAACGTGAGTCGAGTGAAGCAAAGCAAATTTACAGCCTGCCAGCACGCAAGACAAAGAGAAGGCTTATCATTTCGGTTTACTGTAGATGACAAAAGGATTAATAAGCCAACTGGCCCAATAATTCATAACACTTCTTCATACTAAACTCTTCATCTAATCACGCAAAAGCTAAATCCTTTCAAGCCTAGTGGCCCATGGGGCCGGCGCTTATCTCCGGATTCTGTTGTGTTAAGCGGATGAGAGTCTTTGACTCCCCCTGGACGGGACACTAATCCATCGCAGGTTAGCTCCCAGCAAAAGCTGGTTCTCGTTTACCTACCCCAGGAGAATGGAAAGCTGAGTTAGCTTCGGCGAAAAAGAAGGCCACACAAATATTCAATTCTCGGCAAAGTGCCGCGATTGAACATGGGATCTTGTAGAAAGCAGAGATCTTACCGACTGCGACTCGATACTATTTTGGCGATCTATGTCTACATGTCGATCAAGTCTTTTTAACCTTTTTCAGTTCCTTCAGTATATAGTAACACATAACCACGTTTTCGTCTTTTACAAAACTACGTCACAAACAACTGCTGGCATTACAATTGAGCCGGCGATCCCATTAGACGATGTGCAACATCATCTCAAAATTTTCTGAACTGCTCCACCAACAGCTCAAAACACTTAATATCAGTGTTTTACAGCATACCCCCAATGAAGTTCAAAGGATAATAAGTCAATTTTATTGTTCAGTTCTCCATTAAGTTTGAAAATATTTCTTAGTCTATCATGCTGTACAAATATGAATTCGTATAGCATGACTTCTTACTGAAGCCGGGTAAATTGAGTTTGGGAACTTACCGGGTTCTCTCTCTCCGAACTGGTCAAGACCCAGGTCATACAGTTTACGTAAATGTTTTGCACTTGGCTTCATCTAAAGAAAAAATAAAAATGTTATATTTGCAGAGTAATACTTCAACATATAATATCGCATGACTTCGGCGTCCATTCAGAATGAAACGATTACAATACAAATGAATACGTGTACACAAGCACTGGAACTGAAGCCAAGCTCCAAACTCAGTGCTGTAAATAGTTTATCAGCCAGATATAGTATTGCGGTAATTAAAAACAATGTGTACTTTAGGATACAGCAATATTAAACTTCAGTTTCTCATTACCGCAAGAGTAGCGTAAGCAGCGGACGTTTCGGCGGCAAGTTAGTAGTTACACTAAGGGAAGGGATAAAGTTAAAATCACCTCTTTACTCTGATTAAGGGAGATGAAAACAAACGAATTTGAGTTCTCCGATTTCGACGGTTTTCTACCGAACGGGGTTGGTAACCTGGGTTCGATACTCGTTCAGATTATGAGATCTTCGCCTTCTAGTCACGAGGTCCTCAGTTCGATCCCTGACTTAGATCATAAGATTTCCACCTTTTAGTCACAAGGTCCTCAGTTAGATCCCTGCCTTAGATGATAAGATTTCCACCTTCTAGTCACAAGGTCCTCAGTTCGACCCCTGGCTTAGATGATAAGATTTCCTTCTTCTAGTAACAAGATACTCATTTCGATCCCTGACTTAGATGATAAGATTTCCACCTTCTAGTCACAAGGTCCTTAGTTCGATCCCTGACTTAGATGATAAGATTTCCACCATCTAGTTACGAGGTCCTCAGTTTAATCCCTGACTTAGATGATAAGATTCCCGCCTTCTAGTCACAAGGTTCCCATTTCGATCCCTGACTTAGATGATAAGATTTCCACAATTTAGTCACAAGGTCCTCATTTCGATCCCTGACTTAGATGATAAGATTTCCACCTTCTAGTCACAAGGTCCTCAGTTCGATTCCTGATTTCAAAATATGCTAACGCTGATTCCTTACACTAAACATTATGCGATTTTTTTTGAAATTGAAATAAAGCTAAATGTTTTAGTATGTCAAACTGTGAAAGTCACCTGAGCTTGTTCAATATCCAAACATTTTTTGAAGAACGGAAGTGTAACTGGTTTCACTTGACTCAATCTGTAAAAAAAAGAAACTGATAAATTTGAAAATACGTTGCAAAAACTGAAGATTTTAAGAGTTGTCTCTGGTGGACCAAGTGCAATGAAGCTACAACGTGCTATCTATATTTTTAACTAACATCAACAATTTTTTTTGTAAAACGTACATCTAAACAAATTAAATAAACAAAAGTTGACCCGACTAAGAAAAATATTAAAAACTGATGGTCGAGCAAATGTTCAAGACACACGTATACCTAGTGTATAAATTCCTTGCAGTTTTTAATCCCTTCACCATCGCAATCCAGTCGATGTAGCTTTCCTTCATCACTGCGGCTACCTCATTACATGAATTTAGAGCTTTCTGTAAGCAAAAGAAAACAAAGGGCACTTTACAGAATTATGCTAATCTCGCAACAACAGTATATGACTATTTTTTCATCAACATGAAAGATAAAAGAATAACAGTATTTAAGTACTTGTTTACTGCATTCGCATCCAATGTTGAAACAGTAAGAAATTTAACTTGATGGCATTACTATCATGACCTATCATGACCTTACTTACCAGCGTACAAAAGCATGTTTTAAAGCAAACTTACTTCGAATACACTTTGCACTTGTTCTGGATCATAAATTATACAATAATTGGACCAAAGTTGCCATAAAGGAAATGAGTCCTGGGTAAAGTAAAATAAGGAATCTTCAGTATTAGATTTTGATCAGTTAGTATGCAACAATGAAATACACAAACATTTATGAGCCTAATCTTTCCTTATTTTTTTACAATCGACCTAAGCACGCTTCCAGCACCGACTGACTGACAGTCCTCTACGTGGATACATTGATAGATTAGATAGACAAATAAGTTAGATTAGATAGCTAGATGGACAGACTGAGGGAGGGGGAAAGAAGGATGGATGGATGGATGGATGAAGGGAGGGAGGGAGGGAGGAAGGAAGGTAGGAAGGAAGGAAGGACGGAAGGAAGGAAGGGAGGGAGGTAGGCAGGGAGGGAGGAAGGAAGAAAG
>JAOTRI020124147.1:0-11898 GCA_028564885.2 Zoanthus sanctaehelenae
ACAATAGCTTGAATATATGAATGCTTAAAGACCCCAAAATTTGGGGTTCACACTTAAATCGACGTGAAGTTGTCATGTACGGTATGGCCTTGGTGCCAAAGTGGCTGTGCCCCAAAAATTAGGTAGTTCAAGGGCTGAGTTATGCATTTTCCTCGTCATCATTCTGACTTGTTTAAAACATCTGCATTTTCCCATGTAGGATGGTTCAATGTACACGTCTCTTTTAAAGCTCATCTGTGGTAGATTAAAGTCCAATCGCATGGGGAATCAGACTTTTATCATCCTCTTCAGACTTCAAAAACTGGAGACATGGGCCTTTTGCTGTAGCTTCACATGGGGTTTATATATTAAATTCGTGTTTGTAAACAATACTTTCATGGCTGTATAAACTCTGACATAGTACTGCCCTTAGTTGCATTCAGGATAATGCAATCATAGTCTTGCACTGGTAGAAAAAATCTCGATGTTGTGCTGCTGATCCAAATTCATGCCATCTTGGATTTCTCCGAGAGGGTCTGAGTTCTATTCCGCTGTGCAGGTGGAAAAAATCTCAATTTTGTGGTTGATCCAAATTGACGCCATCTTGGATTTCTTCGAGAGGGTCTGAGTTTGATTCCTCTCTGCAGGAGGAAAATTTAAAAACCTTGATTTTGTGGTTGATCCAAATCAACGCCATCTTGAATTTCTCTGAGAGGGTCTGGGTGTGGTTCATTTCAGCCAGTACGATATGTAAGCTTCCCATTAAATTATACAACAGTTAATTATTTAACCTTTTGTTTGTGCGTTAATAACTTATTTTACACAGGACTAAGTTCAACCCCTCTAGCACGGTTCTAGAAAAATCACCATCTTATCCAACTTTTAAACTACTGAATGCATGTCACTAATCTATGATTACTGCTAGTCTTAAATGAAAACCTTTTATTGGATTCAAAGATCAGTCAACCTTCGTTAGAGCCTCATAGCTGGACCAAAGATGACATTTATAGTCCAAGATCTTCAAGTTCAGCAAGCTTTGAAGACTCCCTTGAAGTTTCCTGTGCTAGAGGTCCTCAAAGACAAGTAGATCCAAGGTCTATTTCTGCTATTGGTGGAAAAACACTCATAGATAGCAACTCTGGTAAGAGATAATCTTTGGAGCTTAACTCATAAAAAGTAATGAAATTGATAACATCCGTTGTTACAGTATTTTTCCCATAAGAATATTTTCAATTGATGCTTTAGTGTGCAGCACAAACTTTCAATTGATGATTAATTAAAATATCACGCCAAATAAACTTTGATTGACAATCAATATAAAAACATCTACTCATCACAAGCAAAAATATTTTTCATACAGTACCTCACTGCAAATAAACCTTGATTGATGATTAAAGTACAATATTTTTAGCATATCATGGGAAATAGACTTTGATCGGCTATCAGCTTAAAGGGGAACTCCAGGATGTTAGCAAGTTTGATTCTACTGTAGGTTCAAGATTCCAAGAAGTAATCTATTATGATATTTCTCCAGTAAATTGGCACTTGAAGCGGTCAAGTTATTTTCTTTCTAAGTCATGTAAAAATCTAATTTATAAAACTCCACCATCTTAGAAAGAACCAGCGGTTCAGAAAGTTGTTTGCACAACTTCAAATTACATATCCACGTCAAATACTTACAAAGAAAAACCTTTAAAACAGATGTAGGAGCAGTAGCAAATACAATTTTGTAACAAACTACTACTGTACTTCTTGTTTGGAACCAATTGCAAGTTTGAAAACCCCACAAAACTGAGCACTGCACTTTTGTTTGACATGGTTGCATCACAAATAACTTCTGATACTCGTAATGTGGCTCAAATGTTATAAACAAAATGGCTTACTGTACTTTGAATTTTTTTTTTTCACAAATTTAAAGCAAAAAATCTCAGCAGTTCTAAAAGTTGAGGGTAATAAAGAATCAAAACTATAAACAAAGATATCAAGTTAACTGAAATGAGAGCAGATTACTTTTTGCCTGGAGTTCGATTCCTCTTTAAAAATATCTTCCAGCACAATCATTGCAAGTAAGTTTCGACTGATAACCTGAAAGTAAAAACATCTTCAGCATATCACTTCAAATAAACTTTAATTGGCATTCAGTGTAAAAATACTTCAAGTACATGCATGGTAAATAAACTTCATTTGATTATCAATTAAAATTCTTTTGCAAATCTTTGTCAATTACAAATTAATATATATTTTGGAAAACAATACCAAGTTTGAATCACTTACTTTCTGTTTTTCAAGAAGGCATCAACTTTATTTTAAAAACAATTTCTCTTAAATGGGACAACATAAATGCATCATTGATTTTTACTCTCAGATTTTTAAGAGATGAGTTTTAGCAACTGGATAAAACCCAACCTTGGATAGAATTCCATGTGTTCAAGGAATACAGGTTAATGGGACAAATACATACATTTGAACAGCACATCTGTACATATTAACCAGCATGAAACAAAAGAAAAACATTAGTGAAACTATTTGAAAAGACAAAAAGCATTCAGTGTAATCAGAAATCTTCGTCTTAACCTAATTCAGTTCCTAGTAAATTCAATAATTCTTAGGGATTATTTTTAATCAGGAATTTTGTTTTCCCTCAGATGTTTTGGCAAGGCTGAAAGAGAGAATTCGTCTTCAGAAGCAGCAGGTTTCAAAATTATCAAGTGAAGAAATTAATACTGCAAATGGGAAAACAGTAAAGCCCATTTCCAAAAGTCCAAGAGCTTTGCAGACAACACTTAATCCAGACAAACAAGAAAATACTGCAGATCAACTGAGATCACAACCATCAACATCACAACTGCAAACAGCGGAGAACATGGTTTTACCAACTGAGGTTCTACAGTACACACGGCCACCTCTTGCCAAGAGGAAGGTTGCCCCAGCACCTGCTGCACCAGTGTATAAAGGTAATTTAATACCTTAGAACATTATATGTCTTCTGAAGACTGATGATTTTTACATTGTGCCCACGATTCCCTGAGTAACATGCTTTCAAGGCACCAGAAAACATTGAAGTTTGAGTTCTCATCTCTCTTAAATTGAGTTTTAAAATGTTTTTGCTCAAATTAGTTTTAACAGCAAACTTAACAAATTATTATTCTTTGTCAATTTATTATATTCATGAAAAACTTTCAATTTGTAATTTCTAAATAGTAATTTTTATGTAGATTTTTTAGTATGTAGATTGAGCTACTGGAGTCCAAGAGCAGGGCTTGTATGATGGAAACTAATGCTAATAACTAAATCATAAAAATAACAATAATTGACATAGCAAAAACTAACAATAAAATCATTAAAAGTATGCAAATGTACTTATCAATTAAAAAGAAGTATTAAATTCTAAGAAATAATGACAGAAATGATATATGAGTTTCATATGGACTGCTAATCAAGTAGTATATTAGTGGGCACAACTCAAGAAATTTCAGCATTTTCAATGATTTTTCACGTTATATTCAAAAGAACAAGAGGAGTAGCTAAGTTACTTTTATTTTGGTATTTAGTTGATTCCAAAGTTCAAAACCTCTAAATGATATACTGTAATTTTATTAATATTGATATTTAACAATTAGTCGCCAAAGAAGATGCGAATATCCTCTTCCTCATAAAAGAGGCCTTTTCTTCCTTTTTAAAAAACTACCAAGGTGTTTGCTTATAATAATGGAGAAAATACAGACTGATTCTCATTCAATGTTTTTTATCTGAACTTGAGTTTTTTAAGAAACATGTCTGATATACTTAGCAGTGTTGTAGCCCTTGCTCAGAGCCTCCCTATTTGTTACAATTTACATTTACCTAATTTAGGCTTCAATGAAGTGGATGAACGACCTGTCAGAGACCGAGAAGAAAAAAAGGGATCCAGTAAAGACAGCAAAGTGTATCTGAGAAGCTGCTTTGAACCTTACAGTACCAAGAGTAAATTCTTAAGCAAAGAGACCAGTAGATCTTTGAAAACATCTCAAAATGGGACTCCTACTGAACTAAATCTTAAAGGTATTTTGTGTTTCATCAATCATCATTACAATCCAGTTTTGATCCGGTTTTATCTCCGTAAACGAGGGTGGCCAGATTTATCCCTCTATGTCAGCAATCTCTCCCACTCCCACTCTCCATCTCGCACGATTCATTCATTCATTCATTCATTGTGTTTTTGCTTGGTAATTTTAATTATCATGAAAGAATACTTGTTTATTGAAAGTAAATGCACTTATCAATGTTCATAACAATTACTGACAGTAAGAAAGTAAAAATGTTGAGATTTTCCTTTTCCACTAAATTTTTTTTTATAAAAGATATTTTAAAATTTTTACTTAGTCTTCCTTTGTGAGAAGATGTTATGTAAAGCTTGCAAAACTAGTTTTGTTTGTATTGTTACTGTAAACAAAAATTTTAACCAATAACACAGTATGGATTTGTCTTTGCTTTATATGTAGGTAGTCGTAAACTGCAGCGAGTAACTGCACCCAGACAACCAAAGGAAGTAATCTCTACTGCCTCCTGGCGGACAGGTCAGCAGACGGTCAAAAGAGTTCTTGGACCCCCTGATAAAAAGAAGTCTTCCAAAAAGCCACAGTCAAAAGTCAGTGCATCTTCTGGGAGTAGTACAGCTGAGTCACTCGGATGGAAGGAGATACATGTTGAACAGGAAAATGAAACTAAAGGCAAAACTCAGCTGCATGAGAGTAAACTGAAAACAACTGATGAACATGTTGATGATGACAAAGCCCATATTGTGCACGGTAAAAAATAATAGAATACACACTTAATGACAACTCACTAAAGGGGCTTTACAGTGTCATGTTAAAATCTCCCTCTTCCATAGTTAAGAATTTCAACTGCTAGGAGGCAAACCAGTTGGCTATTTACGAAGCATGGTAAACTTGTCCCTGGGATCATCAGGGTTTTAAAGTTCATTGTGTCAGTGGACAGAGTTGGGGAATCAAGCCCTGGTCTTCCATGTTCAAATCCTTAATTCTTCCCATTGCACCATGCTGCCTCCATTTTGGTGAGTTACTGTATAAACAAAAATTTTGGAGATTAAAACCTGAGCAAAGATCTTAAGAGACTGCTTAAAAGTTGCATTGACAGGATATTGATTCCAACCACAACATTGATGCTTCATATTTCTAAAATTCTGACTTGCAACTTAAGTTTTTGTACACTTTTTGGAAAAGAGGGAATCAGTTATAGTTTCTTGTCACTATTGCAACTACTACAAACAGTTAGGTTACCATCATGATAATAACTGTCTATCAATTGAGGTAAGAAAAACTCAAATTTAAAGTATCAGTTTCTCAGTTTCTTTTCGGGCAATTATTTTTTATTGTTCTTAAATTAAAAGATTTTTTACGTGTACTTGCCCCTGTTTGAAGACACAGACAGTTATGACTGTACTATGCATTAAAATGTTTTAATTTGTTTTTCTTTTTATTTCCAGTAACAATGTTTCCTTTCAAAAGGCTTCTATTTTCATTGGCAGCATGTGTACATACTGAATCATACATAAGACTTTTCAACTAAAACTTTCTGACGACGGAGTCGTGAGCTGACTCCAGAAACTTAAAGTTAAAGTTTTAGCGTTGATCCTTTTTAAACTTTTACCCCGCTCTGGCGTAAGTCATTGAGCACTCTTGTATCACCGTGGAAGCCTCCTTCGCACGTTAAGAGTAATATTATGCAGTTTTCAAATAATTATAAATAATTTTTGACCAATGCAATTTTTAAAGTTTCTTTTTTGCCTACAAGCTGGGAAGATTGGTCAGGTAGGTCTTTATGGACAGAAGCAATAATTGTACAGTCATGTGCGTACTTAACAAGCGGGTCTATGTCCCCATCACTCTCTAACTCAAGATCATTTAGAAATATTATAATAAAAAGATATGGGCTGCTACCACTCCCTTGAGTAGTGCCTTTGTTAACTTCCTTCCATTCACATTTTAACCCATTACAAACTACTCTTTGTTTCCTTTGTTCTAAGAAACTAATGTACCAGTTAATTATATACAGATTAAAAGGGCGTTTCTTTAGTTTTTCTTCTAATAAATTATGCTTGACACTATCAAATGCTTTACTAAAATCCATTGTAAAAATTCTGACTGTTTGAGTGTCCTTTTTATCTAGAGACTTAAGATAACCGTTTTGTATTTTTAGAAGCGCATTAGTGCAGCTACCACCTGACCGGTATGCAAACTGAGAGTTACTTATTAAGTATTTATCTAGGCATGTTTTGTTAAAATAAAAATAAACTGTTTTTTCAAACGCTCTTGCTATTACTGGGGTGACATTGATTCCTCTGAAATTTGTGTATTCTGTTGGTATGTCAACTTTAGGCAAAGGATTGATTTGTCACTATTCTCAGGTTTAGACAATCTCAGTGAACACACACTGAGCCCAACTGGATCAGAGCTTCAGAATGATAGTGTTAGAGATGCAATAAAACTGAAAGATAGCAAGGTTCTCTCTACAGAAGCCAGAAATGTACTTTCTGATCTTGATCTGGGTAGCGAATATTCAGGTATTTTTTTTAGGTTTGAAGATTTTATTTTGTATTTAAGTTTTTATCATTTCAGTAATACTGTAATGGAATATAAGATTTCTCTTTTCTGGCAGGAGTGTTAACATACCATCATGATGATTTTTATTCCCTATGTTCTGAACAGGGAGAGAACTGTGTTCGAAATGAGACAGCAAAGCATCAGTATATTGTTGGGATGGACAGTTAACTCATAAGCAATGTCATAGTTAATAATTTTTACATGGCACCTCTAGTGGTGACTATTGCAATTCTTTTGCTTATTTCCAAACGATTGCAACAGTATCATGATAGTTACAAAACTATTGCTGTAGCATTGCAGTAGTATTCCATACATGTGTTCTGGTAGAACTCCAACTAAACAAAATAAGAAAAAAGTTTGCAACTGAATTTATTCTTTCTGTTACATTCACTAATCAAAATAAAACTCAAATATAACAATTGTGGTCAACAGTATTGCTTTTTGTCATGCATAAACATGAAATGACTACCTTGTAGCTGTTAGTAAAGAACTGAAATACATGTGTCCAAAGTGGCAATCACTTGGCATGCTATATGAGTTCTTTGCTTTTGTTTTATTTATTAATACTAGCTTATAACCGGCATATAATTTCCTTTGATTTAATTCATGCTATAAAGGAACTATTGATAGTCAAAGTAAAACATCACAATAGTTATCGATTGTTGATTTTTACAGCTGATGCATTGCTATTAGGATCCAAACATCATGATTAATCGATAGTTTGATCTATCGTTACACCCCAAGGTACCTATGTCCGTCTAATCAACCCATAGATGCTTTGAAGATATCTATGGTTTCTTTAACACAAGTTTCTAAAAATTAGATAATGAACAAGAGAAGCCAAAAGAAGTTGCAAGACCACAATCACGTCAAACGTTTAGGGGAAAGAAGAGAAAAGCGCATTCCAAGTTTATGCCTGGTAAATAATTTAAGTGTATTCATGATAAATGTGCTTTTAAAAGCAATGTTGCTGACATGGTTTTTTGGCTGTCCTTACAAAAAATCACTGCGATTAACGTGGCATTAAGCAACATAAATCAATTGAATAAATGTTTTTATTGACTTTACTGATCCAAATATATGAAACTAGTTATATGGTATAAGGTGTTTTCAAAGATAACTAGATTATAGTAACAAAGTTTTTCAGTTGAGGCCTAAAGCTACTGTAACATAAATAAAAGATCTGAATATGATTTAAAAATTTAAAATTCAAAAATTCCGGTAAAACAACAAGTGATGTTACGGTCAATCGTGTTAGCTGGCATTTACAACTCTGCAACGCTTTTTTATATTCATTCCCTGATGATGCCATAGATGGTGAAACCTTGAAACGTTGATTGTAAAACTTTGGCCATTTGTTAATTTTAATAATTTTTAATGATTTTTAACACTTTTAACAGTAGCTTTAGGCCTCAATTGAAAATAAACTATACTCAAAAAATGATTAAATGCTTGTTGGAATGGTCATAGTTCATGCAAAGTTTGTCTTAAGTTTGTAATACATAGGATTTACCCAAAGGGTTATTATCCATCTGAGAGTGAATAAAAATTGTCCAAGGCTTGACATTGCATTTTGTTATGTTTAACATGTCTTTTTGTTGACATAAGACTTAAATTATTTTTAAAAGCATTTCCCTTAAGACTACTCATCGACAAAAGTCAAGTGAAAAGCCTTGTAGAAGGCCTAGAAGTCCAGTTTTACAAGGCAAATGCTGATTCATATTTTAAAACTCAAGCAGATGTTTCTTATTCTTTTAAACATATTTAATGTTTAACTCTGTAGATTTGAGTTAAAAATCACACTTTTGCTATTGATTTCCAAGTAGCCCAAAAAGAAAAAATTCAGCTGTTTGTTCAACAAAGGAAGTAAATGATTTAGTTATCCCAAGCCATTTTTCAGTTATATGAGACAATACAGTAGTTACAGCTTGTTTTGAGACTTGTATATAATACTATTGGGCGGACATGGTTGGTAAGATCTCTGCTTTCCAACCACAAGACCCCCAATTCGATCCTGGCACTTTGTCAAGACTTTAATATTTTTTTGTGTGACCTTTTCTGCCTAAGCCAGCTTTCCATCCTTCCAGGTGTAGCAGTTTATGCTGGGAGCTAACCTGCGATGGATTAGTGTCCCGTCTAGTAGGTGTTAAAGACTCATCCCCTGCACTACAAAATCTGGAGATCAGTGTCAGCTCCACGGGCCACTAGGCTCGTAAAAGGATTTAGCTAGCTTTAGCGTATACAATATAATTAACTTTAGTTTGCACAACTACAGTTAGTTTTGTAAGAATATGTACTGTGGAAAGACTACATTAACTCTTCAATTAACTTTTGATAATCCAAAATAACTACGTATTCATTCTGTCATTGTAATTGTTTTAATCATCAGAACCAGATTATCCAAAAGATAAGCTCAGGCATTATGATGCGGAAGAAGTGAAGGTATGTTACTTATGAAGTTTGAGCATTTGTAGTTTATACCAACTAGGCAGCTGAACTACAGTGTGATGCGAGGCTGGTGAGCTGGCATAGATCCACGTGAAATATTTTAGATATAATTGTACAGAAAAATCTGAGCAAATTAAGTGTAATGTGCACATTTTGGTAAGCCAATCACTAAACTAATATTAAAATCACAGAGTTCAAAGTAACATTCTAAACTTTTGTTTTATTTTGTAACTAAAGATCTTTTGTTTAGTCCAAAATTTTTTGCTGGCTGTTTTTATAGCCAAGTAAAAGATGCTGTTTGCAAAACTGTATAAACATAAGTAACTTACAAGACAACTAAGTTGTGAAAACAAAAATTGCTGGCAAGGTCCAAAATCTGCCGGCAATAGCTGGCAGCTGGCTGCTGTTTTGAACCCTGAATCATTGGAACTTGGTGACCCATTTCAAACTTTTAAATGTCATGATTTTGATTCATATTTTACATTTTTCCTGTTTCAGGTTCTTTTAAAGTGATGTTTTTAACAGGTCGTTTTTAGTTGTTAACAACATATGCAAGAAAGTCTAGTTGCAAATAAAGATGTTAATTTTGATTGATTGAAAGATTGTTCTTTACTCTTTCTAAATTGTTAATTTGATTATTTGATTAGCATGCAATGATTGTTATATTACCATATTATGGTGGTGGTAGTGAAGATGATGATAATAATGATCATGATAAAAGTAATGATGAAAAAGAAAAAAATGGTTATAACAGTGATGATGATGATGACAATGATGATGATGATGACATTGATGATGATGATGATGATGATGATGATGACGATGATGATGATGACGATGATGATGATGATTAGGATGATGACAGTGATGATGATGATGTGAATAATGATGATAATTAGGATGATGATGACAATAGGGATGATGATGATGACAGCAGTGTTGATGATAATGGTGATAAGGACAATAATGATGATGATCATTATGATGAGGATGATGATGATGAGCAGGAGGAGGAGGAGAATGATGATGATGATAATAATGATGAAGCTAATGAGGACAATAATAATGATGGTGATGAGGAGGACAACTATGATGATGATGATAATACCTACTATGTTATATTTAAAGATTTAGTCTCAAAAGTCTGCTTCCAACAGTACTCATACATAGCTATGATTTTAAAGTTGGGAACTATAAATAGTTTAATGAGAAACTTTGGATTTGCATTTCAGAAATATATGGCAAAGCAAGTTGCTGATAGAAAGAAAAAAATAAGAGAAGAAAAAATAATGAAGCAGAAGGCGGCTGAAGAAAGAAAGAAGAAGCTTGAGGTATGATGTTTTGAAATTAAAATAGTGAATATTTACAATACTATTTTAACCTGGCATCTTATGAAGCCACAATTGTGTATAACAGGTCACTTTAGTGGGTGCAGTAATGCTCCTACCAACAGAGCTAAGAAACAACAGCCTTTTGGAGTTGGCGAAATTTTAGTGGGTATACCATAAAGTTCACTGTTAGTAACTAAGCTGTGAACTCACAGCTGTTGGTAGTTGATGAAGTTTATAGAGCCATCAGTGCTATAATTACAAGGAGTATCAATGTATGTTTGATTTGCACCATGACTATTACTGCAAATGGGTTATGAAACAAAAAGTCTTTGTGGTATATAATTTTCATGTATGTTGATTAATTACAAAAGGAACTGTACAGCAAACAGAAGAGAACTGTGCAAGCTAACCTGGCCACAAAGGAAAAGAAGCGCATGGGGGCAACCTTTTCTAAAGGAAGAAGTGATCCAAGGTCATCCATTTATCTTCTTCATCATCCATTTCATAAAGATGAATTTGTTGAGGTATGATGATTTTGTTAAAACATGTTTTCGATAGCAGGAACATTGAAAATAACTTTTATTCATTTGTTTAAATTTTGTCAGTTGATTCACTTAATGCATGGTTCAAAAGTTCCATCGGTACCATAGTGTTTGGTTTAAGAAACAGTGTTAATTTAGTCATAGACAAATGGTTGATCTCAAGCATAGTTTTTTTTCCAATGATTTTCTTCTGGGATTTCAAAACATTATATTACATAGATACTAGTGTTTTACTGCAAAATTTGACACATGTACTGCAGCCAATTAGCACTAACCCAGGGTTAATGTTTAACCTACGATCTTATCTCCAATCTTAAAAGAAGAGATTTTAGCTGTAATTTTGGGATTAACAAGACATTTCCTAGAAAAATCTAAACAGTAGTCATAAATTAAATAACCGTTTACCTTTTCTTAAAGAAGAAATTTTTGTTTAAATTCTTGCTTAACCCAGGGTTAAACTTAACCAGCCTTTGAACAACTGGGCCCAGGATAATAAACAGCTACATATTTTCCATATCCTTACTAGTGGACATATCATTGACACCATCCTTTGTTTTTTGTGTTTTTTAATACTATTATCTATGAAATAAAACTAAAAATTACTCATTGGCTTGAACATATGAAGTTTATCTTCTCATGGAAAAAAGATTTCACTTGCTCACTGCACTCAATTATATTCCCCACCCAAGAATAAACTTCAAATGTTTGTGCCACTGTGTAATATTTTGCTTATATTTATTTAAATTTAGTTCATTAAAGCTCTGTGGAGATAATAAATATTATGTTGCTTAATAACTTTATGACTTGGCACAGGCTGTAACTAGGGATGTCAGTTTACTGCAATTTTTTTTTTCATTTTCCATGCTTCAAGTTAACAAAATCCATTTTTTCCATTTTCAGGGAAATAAGACTGGATTAAGCCTTAATATTCAAATGAAATTACTGTCCTGCACAAAACAGATTTAGCGCATTGTGATTGGCTGCGAGGCTATAATG
>JAOTRI020124157.1:0-11898 GCA_028564885.2 Zoanthus sanctaehelenae
GACCAACCACGCTGGCAACGCAGCCGGACAATGTTATGTAGATGGTAACTGTAGGGGTTCCCAGGGTGATATTTTTCAGCCATTCACCTTTCTGCATTCAACTTCTGTCTATTTTATTGAACATACGATAAGTGGCGGTGTGTGCTGAATGCCAAGTACAAGTATACAAGAAATAAATCTAGTTATGAATCTTGATAATTTTAAAAAGTCAATATACAGTACAAGGTTTTTCTAAGAAGTAAGCTCCGAAACTGCAAGAGTAATTCCTCAACTTACAAGATCAAGGAGACTGTCAAGTGATTTTCAAGTTCATGTTCCTATGGAAGTTAAAAATTGTTTAGAGTCTTTTAAAATTTGTTGTGAAAAGAAATATTTCTGGTATTCGTTAACACATGTCAACTTTGTAGTGTTTATTATAAATTTTCATTCCCGCTAACAGGACACTTTTTGGAGCAGTTACCAGATCTGTCTCAAAAAGGGTGGTTTGATGGATGGACTCTAGTCACTACTGAATATTCCCCCCTTTCCCCCTCAGTTTCAATCAATCAATCAATTAATCATTTATTAGTTAGCAAATTACCATTTACGTAATATTACAAATCAGAGTTGTAAATAGTTTTTTGATAGAATAAAAGATGGCATTGGCATAGAGCTAGATAACAAAATTACACTGTAAAGCACAATAATAACATTTACTTAATGATATGTTTACTTGTGCTAAGCCCATTTCTTCCAATTAAAGTAGTTTCTCCTTCATAATTGGCCACTAATGTAGGAAAGGAGTACTCCTGCCCTTGGTATATTACATCACACATCTCACTGCATACATAAAGTGTCTTGCTAAGTGTAAATTTTCAAATGTGCACTGCTGAAATTTTTCATGTATGTTCTTCTAGTAATTATTGAATAATCTACTGTATCTATATCTAACTTACATCTGCAGCCATTGATGGCTATTAGTACTCATCAATTCTAATCCTTTATTGATGCAATATCAACACTAGTATAATGGTGGCTGTTAATAGATTCCTTGAAAAAGTTTGTCTGACTCACATAAACTAATACATCGTTAATTGATCACTTTCTTTACTAACTTCTTCACTAAATACTCAGTAAAATCCTTTATGTTCCTGAATGAAGATGAAAAAGTAAAATGAAACGCTCTGCAAATTAAAAAGAGGTTTTGAAAAATGTGCCAACACTTGTAGATCTGTGTGTGGCAACCTTTTTTACCGCTACACACTTAGTTGATAAGTTTAATGGAAGTAGAAATTAAAGTGGATGCTTTTACAACTAGGATTAGATTGCGATGTTTTGTATTTGAAGTATGACTCCCCCCAGATATATAACAAAATTGTTCATAATTGTTTTTTTTCATAAATTTACTTTTGTTTACTAACTGTTCTTTAGTGTTCTCATTTCCTGCTTTAAGCTTAGTCAGTGATCAATGATATTCACTGTTGCTAGTTCTTACATCTGAAGAAAAATAAATTTATTTCTTGGGAGTTCATTTCTGCTATCTCCACGGCTTTTGCAACTTGACACACCCTGCCAAATGATGGGTCTTCTGTATTCAGTAGCTTACTTTAGATTATAACATAATGAAGCCCACACATATGGAGGTCAATCGAGAAATTCTGTGTTTTTACAATGGATTGATAGTTTCTTGAGCGCCACAAAAAATTCATTGATTGATATGTTCAGTTTTCAATTATGGGTTCCAAAGCAACTTTCTGCTGAGGTGAGTCAAGTTACTTTAGAGCCAGTTGCATAGAGTGGAATAAACAGTTACCCATTTCTTTAATTAGGAAAGTGGTGCATGTTTCCCATCATACTGCTGCAAAGGCCGCCTTGTTGTTCTAGAGTCAACTTCAACAATTTCACTCGTTACAGTCAAATTTTGTTTCAGGTACATATGAGGTGCTATTTTATGATGGTATCAAGAAAACTGTGCAGCGAACAAACATCAAACCTGATACTAAGGCAAGTGTAAAAATATGTATTCTTGTTTTAGTATAAGCTTAAGTCAATGTTTTTTGTGCGTGCATTTATTTTTTATGTTTTTTTTGCAGGCAGCATCCCGTCTTTCAGTAAGTGATAGAGAAAAAGAATTACAGGAGCGAAAGTCTCGAAAAGCAGCATTAGCAAATGCCAGAGCTGAAAGAGCTCGTAAGAGAAGCAAGGAATTAGAAGAATTAAAGGAAAAGGGCATTTCGCCACCAGTAAAAAGAAAAAGCAGAAGGTCACAATTTATTGAGTAAGTTAACTGATGCAGCATCGGCTTCAGTTATAATTCAAGATTGTCAGTTTTTTCTGCAAATATTAAATATGAAAGGCTACGAGAATGCAAGGCATAGTTGGAATAACTCTGGATTGACTGTACTGTAGTGTAAGGAGCTGGCATTTTGAGCATACTTCATTACCATTTCTCGGACGAAGGGTAACACTGTGAATCTTTTGTTACCAAAAGCATTAATTGAACCTTTTTTGATCAGATTATATATTTTTGCATGGTTTTAATTTGTTTAATAACAATAGTTACCAATACTTCTCATTCAGTTCTGTTTAAAATTGTTGAACAAATTGACTTGACGATCTGCATTTTGATTTTATTAGCAAAGAAGAGTTTGGTGGAGCAAGTGGATCGAGTGTATCCAGCCCTGCAGAAATTGATGAAATTGTCAAAGAATACCATATGAAGTAAG
This sequence comes from Zoanthus sanctaehelenae, assembly GCA_028564885.2. Taxonomy (NCBI): domain Eukaryota; kingdom Metazoa; phylum Cnidaria; class Anthozoa; order Zoantharia; family Zoanthidae; genus Zoanthus; species Zoanthus sanctaehelenae. The sequence continues at coordinate 2,706 of JAOTRI020124157.1, forward strand.
ATAAGATGAGTTTACCATTCAAAGCTTAAGATTTTTTGAAAAAAATGGTTGTTTTTGTTATTGAATTAGTAGGCAGTAACCATTATGCTCAATATGAATTGATAGTCTGTAACCTTTACTAGAATATTTTGTGCCCTGAGAGGCAAGCTGTTGTTATGTTTTTAAGATGGCTTCTCCAACACGCAAAACGGATGGAGAAAAAGAGAACATAGGACTTTTAAAAGGTTCAAGTGGCAAAGGTGAATGGAGTGTGAAGGTACTGGCACGTGTTAAGGAGAAATAATGCTATTTTTTGAGAAAAGCGTTGGAGTTTGAAGGCTGCAAATGGAAAAGGGAGCAAGAGTGTTGGTTTCGAGAAAACGTATATTATGTATCAACTTTATTTTATTATTATTATTATTATTATTAATTATGTTTTAAAATTTTTTGATCAATACATGCATGTGTAAGGGTTTCAAGAACACCCTTTCACAAAATAGGAGACTCATTGCTTAAATATAAATAACTCCATTTTGAAGGAATTTAAACTATGTTTTCATATTTTACGTTAGATTGTAACATTAGTCTTATTGTTGTTATTATTTGTAAAATAAATATTTCACCCTTTTAAGGCAAACGAGTCAATTTAAATGTTTTTGAATTTTTAGAGATGACAAGGAAATTGAAAATATTGAAAAAGGATCATCAACTTTGTCTCCTGAAAAAGATCACAATTTCGGAATAACTGCAGCTGATAACGGTATCAAAAAAGAAATTTCTACTACAGATGACAAGAATAATGTTGAGGATCCATTAATTGCATCTGGTGACAGTAATATCGACGTCAGATCGATTGGTGGTAGTATACTGGATCAAGAATTGGTGGATACCAAAGAAATGATGTATGTCAAGGAGGAAGAGCAATTAAAAGTTTCTGAGAATCTAAATAATCGTGATATTTCAGAAAATGTGAAACAAATGGAAGACATAGTGAAATTATCACAAGTAGAAAAACCTATTATAAGTATGATAAATACTGATTGTGATATCAAAAAAGACGAGAGAGAAGTAAAAATCGCTATATCTGATTCTGTGTCTGAGGTTCCTCGTGAGTGTGCATCAGTACTGTCAGAGAAACAGTTGCTGAAAAATGACGTAAAAGAAACAAGTAATAAATGTGACGTGAAAGAATCAAGTATTAAATGTGACTTGAAAGAAAGAAGTATTAAATGTGATGTGAAAATATCAAGTATTACATGTGACGTAAAAGAATCAAGTATTACATGTGACGTGAAAGAACCAGTTGTTAAACATTCACCAGAAACTGATTCACAGAATGGAATGAAAGAAATTCCTTCCAATATAACAATTGAAGTTCCTACCCACAAACCTTTTACCCAGAATGACAACAAAGACCATCATACAGTGAGAACTGTTTCGGTATCTGGAACTCCAAACTTACAAAAGAATCTTAAATTACCCAGTGTGAAAGTCAAGGGGCATCCAAAGTTACGTGTGGTGCCAAGAGTTTTTCAAAAGACTCGAGGTAAGGGTTCTAGTGTTAAAAGTATCAGTCGAAAAAGCAGGCAGTATTCAACAAAATCTTCTCGAAATGTTGTCAGCCCTCGTGGTTATGGTTACTCAATGGCTGTGATGTTGCCAGAAAAGAAGGAAGAAGAACCAGTTAAGATTCCTGAAATAAAAACCGAGACAAACAACAACCAAATTTTGTCTTGCGAAACTTTAGGGGGCTCTGTTGAGGATGGAACAGTGTTGACAAAACCCAAGAGTAGTTCGTTTCAGCAGAAGAAAAAACGGCTTGACCAAATCACTGGTAAGCTTTCAGCACAACGGCAAAGTGAAGCCGGAATTGTTTTGGAGACTTCGTCAACATTTCAGTCCATTGCATCTGGGCGGCACACTTTATCACCCCAACCACCACTTCGACAAGTGTCACCCCTTCCTCAACAGCATAGTATTTCACTAACCCCTCCCCTCCTATCAAGCAGTCCATTGCCTGTTGAATCCTTTCCTCCACCTTTGATATACTCAGCCCCAATGACTGCATCTTGTTGTAACAACCCACATTGCCCTCAGCGTGCTGTGATGTATCCTCAACCACCAAGTCACGGGCCGGTACCACACGGTGTGCATCACTCCAGACCAATTCATCCACATCATGAATACTCGTCAGGAACGTCTCAGGCAACTTATTTAATGTATTCAAGTACCCCTCCTGGTCCTAGGCCTTGTCTCGGTGAGTACTAATATTGCCGCCTGGTTAGCCTAGTTGGTAAGGTGCCAGTCTGCTGTGTGGGAGGTCTCGGGTTCGATTCCCGGCTGGACCAACACTCAGGGTCTTAAAATAATTGAGGAGAAAGTGCTGCCTTTGCTCTAACATCTGCAAATGGTTAGACTTTCGCATCTTCTCGGATAAGGACGTTAAACTGTAGGCCCAGTCTCTTGATCACTCTACTGAGAGAGTTAAAAGAACCCACACATTTCCCATTAAAAGTAGCGATATGATCCCAGTGTTTCTTCCATTGAGGACACTTCTTATTGGCTGCCAAGTTGCGCCATTCCAGCAGGCTTTAAAGGACCCTCAACTTTCTGACCTTAATTGTTTATACATGTAAACAGGTTCTGAAAAGCCACGAGAGGAAGCACTTATTATGTTTAAATTTAAATTACAATATATATTCTCAGATACGTAAGTTTGAGGCCGCCTGGTTAGTCCAGTTGATAAGGTGCCAGTCTGCTGTGTGGAGGTCTCGAGTTTGACATCCCGGCTGAACCACCACTCAGGGTCTTAAAATAATTGAGGAGAAAATGCTGCCTTTGCTCAAATATCTACAAATAGTTAGACTTTCACGTCTTCTCGGATAAGGACGTTAAACGGTAGGTCCAGTTGCTCAATCACTCTGTCGAGGGACTTATAAGAACCCACACACCTCTCACAAAGAGCAAATTCGACTTTCACACCAAGATCTGAGCCGTCAAGCGGTTAAACATTAGTTTCTGGCTATAAAGAATGGGCAACCATTTCCTTCACAAAATGACGATAAATAAAGTATTATTAATATTATTATTATAAATATATTATTATTACTATTAACATTTGCTCACGATACGTGCAATCAGTGGTTCAGCTGAAGGTAGGAATCAGAAACTTGGATTGAACTCCTGGTAAGCACTGATTGTATTTTGAGGAACAGAACCCAGATAAAAAGTTATTCATTTACTTTTGTATCTTTTGCATCTGCAGCACCACGCTCGGTGTACAGCCATCTACATGAAACTCAATCCCCGTCTCACGAGAGTGCTCTTGCAAGGTTGATGCATTGTGAGCAAAGGATGACCTTCAGAAGTTTGCCTCCACATTATAGGGAAGGGCATTATCATGGCAATTGGGCACAGCCATATTTAACTCTTCCGCAGCGTGAGGAGAGATGGAGACCTCCTCTTGAAAGTACGTAACATTAAAATCTCATTCTTTTAACACGGCCTTGTGGCAAGTGGAGCTAATCACACGGTTGCCATAGCCCTTAATACATGGAATTAAGAGAAACGTTTTCCAGGTCCCTGAAAGCCCTTAAAGTTTTCAGTGACTTTGTACCAGTCATCTAAATTAAAAAAAATCTAAAAACGGCTGATGTAGGGTTGGGCAAGCTTGTATTGCCTTTGATTGGTTGAAACAATCTGATGGTAAAGTCAGTTGGTACACGATGACAGAATCTTAGATTTGGTTCGTGATTAAAGATAAAATTTATTTTTCTTTTTGAATATTTTTAATATGGCTGTGCTGAAAAACAAAGGCTGTAGCTGGTTTTTATGCAAAGCAGTTGCCATTGACAGTGTAAAACGTTAAAGATATATAGAGAAGTTTCTAAATTTGCTTAGGAGGTAATGGAAAAATCCTTGATTTTCACATCTTGTTAATAGTGGCAATCTTACACTTACTAGACTATGTTGATTCGGGGATATTGGAAATTCCGTCTGAACTGAATGTTATTGATTTAAATAAGTGCAATACAGTACCCAGCTAAAGCCTTTCTAACCTTATAGAAATAAGTATTCAGGGTTTTCATTAATTTTTGAAGTACAAGGCACCTTAAAAAAATACATACTTAATGACAACTCCCCAAAGGGGCTTTTCAGTGTCATGTTAAAAACTTCCCTCTTCCCCAATTAAGAAGCCCAACTGGTGGGAGGAAACCAGTTGGCTATTTACAAAGCGTGGTAAAATTGTCCCTGGGATCACGAAGGACAAATTCAGTGGTAAGAGTCAGCGAGTCGAGACGATTCTGCATTCAAAGCCTCAGCTCTGACCACTGTGTCACGCTGCCCCCCCCCCTTAACTAGAATAGGAGGGCACTTCTTTGTTACCGTGGAGGTATAAAGCTATCTTATTTATGTTCTATATTGTATTTATCATGAGAATTTACATTTAGTAAAGTACGTTTGTAGAAATCTATACGATTTATTTTCACTCGTGAATGAAGCGATATGTCCAATCAGCTTCCAGTATAGCTTTTTCACATGTGAAAAATATAACCAAGGGGCATTGATTAAATCATCCATTAGCCAATCAGAACATAACATTCCAATGGTTTGCGTGGCGTGGCGGTTGAGAAAACATGTTTGTGTTTCTCGCAAACATGACTTCGGCAGGTTTTGTTTCTCCTGAAATAACTTTAGAGGCTTTTATCGAGAGCAAGCAAGCAAAACACGTTGAGTAAAACCAAAAGAGAAGTTTCCTTACTCAAAGAATTTACAAGATTGAAAGGAAAAGACGAAGTATTTCGTAAGTTTCAGTTTAAATGGATTTTTGAGATTCGTAAATTGTAAATTCTCATGATACATATAATAAACAGCTCACAGAATAGAAAGTGCTTTTTACAAAATTTTATTCGCTCGATGTTTGTGCAAAATTCCTCACTCACTCGTACCTCGCTCGTTTTGGCAGTTTGCACTTGTAAATATCTCGTGAATAAAATCCTGTACGACGCTTCTATGCAGTAAACAATATATATTGTATGATTATATGTGTTTTGCATGCTTTATCTTAAAATTTCTAAAAATATTGTGCCATTTGTTTCAGTACCTTTTAGCTTCTTTGGAGTCTGTTTCATATTGAATAGAATGAAAACAAATCTGGTTGTCTGCTATTTTTTGAAAAAAAAGTAATTTCATTTGCAGTACTAAATTTGAGTACTTTTTAGTTGCAGATAGAGCCAGTCCACCACCAGGACATCTGCATCCTCGTCTATCTCTCGCACAACTACAGTCATGTCTTCCTTCTACGCCACAGCCTCATTCCCTTTCTCATGAACCAGTGTCGCAACCTCGTACCCTTCCTCCGGCAGTAACGTTAGTTACTCCGCCACAATCATCACAGAGTCATAACCAACCTTATTTTCTTCAACCCAAAAACTCCTCACCAGTGAAACAAACATCATCTCCTGATACACCAAAGGAGTATCTCAAAACGAAACAGCCGAGTCTCACAGAAGAAACGCCACTCAAACCTAGTACTCTTGCTGTTCCATGTTCCTTACAACCTGGCCAAACATCTCCATCAGTTTCCACCGCTTCTGTTTCTAGTGTTAGCCCAACATCTGAAATTCTGAATAATAAGCTGCAAAACAGACGATTTAGGAAGAGGGAAAGACCGCTTCCTACAGGAAAAACTATTGACATTAACATTAATGAAAGTTATTCCAAAAATGCCTTAATAGACTCAGAAAAGACAAACGAAATAACAAATACTGAAGACATTAACAAGGACGAAGAGAAAAATGAAGTATCTGATCCAGGTATTAGTAAAATTAATCCGGTTTCCGTCCCTGAAGTTGCTGAAGTGTCTATGACAAATGATACAGTGTTAAGTTCTGTTTCCACTTTGGCAACAACTTTACCTGGAAGCAGTGCCGTAACAAGTGCTCCATCTTATCTAGGAAAGGTATATACATCATTTGTGTACCTCTTATAACTACTATAATTTTATGACTGACGTGCAAAATACAGAATGAGTCAAAGTCCCTAATCCAGTTAACTCTAAAGAAACCAGATGTTAGAGTAAAGGCAGCGCTCGATAGTAACTTGTTAACTTACTAGTAATGTAGTGACAACCTTCATATTACTTGGCAAAAGCAAATTTTATGTTCATCTGATAAAACAGTCTGCTTCAGTCAATTTTATTGTTTCCCAGCCAAAGTTGCTAGTGGAAACAGAAAACATAGTAGCCCGATTTAGTATCGAACGTTGGTAAATTAGTATCGAACGTTGGTAAATTAGTATCGAACGTTGGTAAATTAGAATCGAACGTTGGTAAATTTGTATCGAACGTTACTAAATTAGTATCGAACGTTGCTAAATTAGTATCGAACGTTGCCAAATTATTATCGAACGTCTATCTAGCTATGGAGGAGCAGGGTTTTTTGTTTTAAATAAGTTAAACTACACTATAAGAATCGATTTTTCTGAATCACAACTCGAACATGATGTATTATGGTTAGAGATTGAAAGTGAGCTCGATAATAATCTGCAGATATCATCATAGCTATCAAAAAGTCAGCTTTCAAAAAGAATTTGAAAGAAAGTCTATTATTTTGTCATCTAAAACTGTGTATTGATCAGTGCAAGTTATTATCAGAACTGAGAATAGCCTTGTACTACTACACCAAAAAAGTAATAACTTAAGATTTACTCAATTCTTCCACCCTAAGACATACTAAATCCTTTACGAGCCTAGTGGCCCATGGAGCCGACACTTATCTCCGGTTTCTGTCGTGTTAAGCGGATGAGAGTCTTTGACTTCCCCTGGACGGGACACTAATCCATCGCAACCTCTCCTTACATAACACATATCGAGAAAAACATTTGGTACTGAGAATTTGAGAATTGATCAAACAAAACAAACTGCAGATGATTAAATGTAATATTCTCTCAAACTTGCTCAATGAAAAGTATGGGAACAAGTTGGGAGAATTTAGCAATACAACTGGGACTGAAAGGGTTGAGTATTGTTTGTCAGAGCATGTAAACATGTAAATGTTTGTTACATCTAGTAACGCATTAACTATCAGAATCAATATACTAGTCAGGGTCATAAGTTTGGTTTATGCATTGGCAAATAAAATAAGTAAAGTGTGTTATATCAAAAGTTTACTCCTGAAATGGGTAAAAGATCTCTTGTCATTTAGAAGTTGGACTTGGAAATAAACAAAACGTTATAAAATTCTATCAATTAATCTCTCCTTCTTTTGTTATTGGTTATTACTTATCTAACAGTAACTTGATTTATTTACAGAATCGCAAAGCAAAGGATTCGTTAGGTACGTGTTGCATTACTCATTGTAATATAGAGTTAGTAGTTATTATTTATGTAGAGTTACTAGTTTCTAAATATACAGAGTTTTTAGTTTTTTAATTACCTAAAGTTATTAGTTTTAAATATGTAAAGTTAGTAGTTTTTAGTTACTAGTTTAAATATGCAATTTTAAATTGAATAGTTAATCTTTTTATTGTGTTATATGTAAAGCGCATTAGATCATTTTTGGATGTGTTACGATATTAGGAACATTGAAACAAGGAAAGAACATAGTTACTATTCGACCTTTGGCTGGTAATAAAGAAAAATGCTTCACAGGTTCTAAATTGCCCCAAAAATATCAAAGTTTCGAATCAAACTGCCATTGCCGGATTTCATACCAAGAGAGCCGAGTACAAGTCCCTTAATTCTCATACACTATGTGAAGAATCGTCCGGACGCCATACATTTCTTTAGTAATTCTTGTATTTTAAAACTGTATTTCGTTAATTGTTCATCCGTTTAACATCAAACTTTGGGATTTTCCCATTCAGAGTGTGGTCTTTCCTTTCATACTATTCATATTTTGTACTTAAGAGAATTAATGGACTTGTACTCAGGCTCTCCCGGTATGAAATCGGGACATATTTATGCTCTGAGTATCATACCGCTGATAATCAAATTTGCGACCACGGTGTCAAACATTTTCTTAAGGGTTTTCTCGTTTCTGTATGTCATTTCTCAATGTTATTTGATTAAGTTGAAAAAAACTTCACGTTGTTGATCTACTACACAATTAGATTCAAACAAAAATAGATTAATTTTAGTATACAGTTCTCCGTTAGAGTTTCCAAAGATCGTTATTGGTTTCACAATGACCGAGAGCTGGGAGACTGGTAACTAACATATTATTTTCTGTTCCGTGACGTGACAAACCACAATTCATTTAGAAATTGATGCTTTTATCATATATCTGTTAGTGGGGTGTGTTGTAGCTATGTAAACTAAACAAATAGATAGAAAAAGGACTGGACAGTTACTGCTACCTATGCTTTTAACGTTACAAACCAGAAAAAAAAACACGAAAGTTATAAGCTTCCCATGACTTGGTCAAGGTGAACCCAAAAGTGTTTTTTCGAAACTTCGAAACCAATTTACAATAGTTAAATGTGGTTTTGCTCTGAATTGCAGTTCTCCAAGTGTGCAGTTCTAGTAAGTTGTCCTATTCAGACTTCTGATTTGTGTTTTGTAGTGAGTGTAGCACCGAAGGAGCTTGTTATTGAAATAGACCACAACAAATTTAAATGTGATGTACCAGGTTGTGATAAATCATTTCGCAAAGCAAGCGGATTGGATTACCATGTGAAATACTACCACAAACCAAGTAATAAGCCTGTAAAGCGGAAACGATCATCAGGTAATCAGCAGTAAATAAATAAATAGATAAAATAATTAAATAAAATAAATAGATATATAAATAAATAAATAAATGAAAAAGTAAATAAATAAATAAAGAGGAATAAATAAAGATACAGATATATATATAGAGATAATACAACAACTCTCCTAAAGTTAAGAAACCAAACTATTAGGAAACAAACCAGTTGGCTATTTACAAAGGATGGTGATATTGCTCCTGGGATCATTAAGGAGAAATCCATGTCAGGGATTCAAACCCAAGTCTTCTGTATTCAAACTCCCATCCCTGACCACTGCGCCTGACTGGTTTCTCCACTTACAGTCCTGTGAGTCTAGATAAAAATGCTAAAAAGCAAGCTAAACCTTTTACAAGCCTAGTGGCCCATGGGACCGGCGCTTATCTTCTGTTTCTGTAGTGTTAAGTGGATAAGAGTCTTTGACTCCCCCTGGACGGGACACTAATCCATCGCAGGTTAGCTCCCA
>JAOTRI020124168.1:0-11897 GCA_028564885.2 Zoanthus sanctaehelenae
TAGCAATTGTACATCATGTCAATAAAGCATACTTCATACTCATACTACTACTACTACTACTACTACTTATACAGTATACTACTACTACTATTACTACTGCTACTACTACTACTACTGCTGCTAATATTACAGTATACTACTACTATCATTACTACTACTACTGCTACTACTAATGCTGCTGCTGTTACCACTGCTGCTACTACTACTACTGTTACTACTGTTACTATTATCCCTGTTTTTGCCAAAGTTTTTGAGAAGATTATATACTGTATGATCAATTTTATAAATATCTTTCTGACAATAATATGCTGTCAAATTGCCAATCGGGTTTCCGAATTTTATATAATACTGTAACCACCACATTAAAATCAACTGATGAGTGGCATCTCAATATTGATAAAGGCCAAATAAATGGTGTTGTTCTCATATATCTGAAAAAAGCATTCAACACCGTTGAGCATTTGATTCTCATTGCTAAAATGAAAAGATATGGACTGAGTGAACAAGCCTATAATCTCTTTACTTCATATCTTGAAAACCGCAGTCAGAGATGCTTTGCAGCAGTAGAAGTAGTAACAAGTTTTATTGGCATGATAGAAAACAGTTGTTACATATTGCCAAAGCATTAATTTTCATAACTAGAAATTATAGTTTACAATCTTATACAAAATGGATTATACAATCAGATAATTGATTTTACAATCAATTGTAAACGGTCATTTATCGCGAAAAGTATCCGTAAGATGTGGTGTCCCACAAGGTTCTATACTTGTCCTCTTTTGTTTCTAAGTTTTATAAATGACCTACCTAATTGTTTGGATGTAGCAACTACAACAACAATGTATGCTGATGATACTACCTTAACTTTTAGTGCTAGCAATACTACCAGTCTTGAATACCAAATCAATAATGAGCTACAAAGGCTGAATCAGTGGCTCAATGCAAATAAGTTCACGCTCAATGTTAGTAAAACGGAATTATGGTAATTACAACAAGGCAAAAACGCCCGTTTATGAACGATACGTTAAATATCAAAATTGATCACCGACTTGGTCAGTCCAACAGGCTAAAATCGTAAAGATGTTAGGCCTTCATCCGGAGCAAACTTGATCATGGTCTAATCATATAGAACATATCTACAAAAAGGTTTCCCCTGTCCTTGGTCTACTTAAAAGAGTACGAGACTATGTTGACCATGATACTCTAGTTAACATGGCCCTTATCCTGCCACATCTTGATTATGCTTCTGTTGTCTGGGACAACGACTCCAAAATCTTGCTGCCAGGATTATAACAGCATTCATAAATAACCGTTCACGTTTTCTTAAAGAAGAAAATCCCGTTTGAATTTTGCTTAACCCAGGGTTAAACGTAACCAGCCTTTGAACAACTGGGCCCAGAACATATCTGTAGCTTTATCCAACATCTTTCTTTAGTTTCATATCTGCACAACATTGAATGATATATTGTGTTTTGTTGCCATACTGGTTGTCTTAGAATAGACACCAGACTTTGACTTTACTTTAAAGAATTGAGTTTGGAAAGTGAATATTAAATTAATATGCATGGTAATAATATAACCAGTTAGGCAACATAATATATACGTTGAGGTCTGTTGTAAACGTTATAATCTGTTAGTAAAGTGATGAACTTTGATGAACGATAATTGAGGATTTCTACGGCGTGAAAGTACAGTAATTGCGTAAAAGAAGCAGTATAAATTTAAGGCCTTTAAAGAATTTGAACAATTTTTATGATACCTGTGCATTGAGTTACTTAACCACAGCTGTTTGGAGCAGGGAATATATTTTAGTAGTTTTACACTAAAGTGCTTAAAATTATAACAATCTGAACACTGTAAAACAAGTGGGCGCTCACAAACGAAAATTGCTATCTCCAAATTTTACATAACCTCTAAACTTATTTTTAAGTAATGTTGATACAAACAAGCATTTGTTGGCCCCAGTGTACACTAAGTGGTACAAGATTATTGTTGTAGCTGATATTTATTTAATATGAAAGCCGCAAGCTTGTTAGTGGTAAATGTGCAATTAAGTTGTATCCTCTATGAATTAGGGCTTTACAAACCCACTTACTTCTACTATTTACACTTGTTAAAGAGTTGCTTACTAAGAATTTACACTTACAAAAGAATTTTAGAACTTGCTTGCTTACTATTTACAATATGATATATACGTACTAATTAGTTAACTCACCAAAACAGCTTGCTGAGTTACTTTTTACACTTACTAAACAATTAACTTAATTAATTAATTACATTACATTTTTACTAACTATTTACATTTACTAAAGAATTAACTTACTTAATTACTTACATTCTTACTAAGTATTTACACTTCTTGAAGAGTTAACATATTTACTTACCTCTTATTTATTTACCTACTTACTCACTCTCTTACTTACGTAATTACTTACTCTCTCATTTACCTACCTACTCACTTACTTATTTTCTCACTGACTTACTCACCGACTTACTAACTCACTGACTTACTTACCTACTTACCCACTTACGTACCAACTTACTTACCTACTTACTTACTTACTCACTCACTTAGTTACTTAAATTTAATTACTTACTCACTTACTTACTTACCTACCTACTCACTTACGTACCCACATACTTACTTACTCACTCACTTAGTTACTTAATTACTTACTCACTCAGTTACCTACCTACTCACTTACGTACCGACTTACTTACTCACTCACTTAGTTACTTAATTACTTACTCACTCACTTACCTACCTACTCACTTACGTACCGACTTACTTACTTACTCACTCACTTAGTTACTTAATTACTTACTCACTCACTTACGTACCGACTTACTTACTCACTTACTTATTACCTACTTACTTTTTTACTCACTCTCTTAGTTATCTACTTACTTACTCTCTTACTCATTTTTTTACTTACTCACTTACTTACCTATCTACTTACCTATTTACTTACTTACTTACTCACTTCCTTACTTATCTGCTTACTTCTAACTTACTATTGGTTTTAACTTTCTAACTTTTTTACTTACTTTTTACAGTCTGTTTTTTTGTTCCAGAAAATGCGTGGAGCTTTAAGCCCGGTTGGTTCTATGACCGAGAATATCACCAGGAGGATGCAGAGTTTCCCGTACGCCCAGGGACTGTACTCTAACTTACCTGCCGCTTTGACGGAGCCAACCAGTCCTACCTCCGTTACTTCACCTACAGCTGCCACTAAACCTAAACTGAATATCACGTCGGCACCTATAGTCTCTTCGCCGGGTGTTCAAAACTACGACGTCATTCACGAACCAGTAGCGCATGCTCACCCGACTGCTGACTTTGTGCCAACAATGACGATCGCAGAAGCTCCTAAAAAGAAATACGCTAAAGAAGCGTGGCCTGGAAAGAAACCAACTCCAGCGCTTCTTATTTAACGTTTTATTAAGTTCTTTCAGTTTAGGACAAAATATTTTACGAAATGGCAAACTGGCGATGTTCCCTGCAAATGTCATTGTAGATACTGTTGGCATTATAGCGAGGTAGTGGCGCTAATACACTCTCATCACGTGGTTGAATATATTTAAATGTATAACTGGGATGAGTTCACTTTATTATAGATAAATTCATGGTCGAAAGAAGAAAAGAAAATACGTCAAGTTCTTTACCGTTTACAGATCGACGAATCCGCGAACCTTGTGACATAGCGAAAGTGGAAAGCGCTTATCTTTTGCCCATTGCCTGAACTTATTCGTCCAGCCATTTTTTGTTTTACAGCCGACTCCTAACTTTTTTATATGTTAGAGTATTTGTAGGTATTTCTAAATCGTGATTGTCAACCGTTTGTGACATAATGTAATGACTACCATTACTAAATATTGCTCTCCGGGGTTCTATCTAGGGTATTTGAGGGGTGGAAGCTACCCCCCCCCCCAACAATGCCCAGGTTCACTTAAAAAAAAATATAGAGTATTAAAAATAAAATAAAATACCACGTTTAACATTTCTCAAAATTGTGTCCAAAAATGCACCAGATTGCTTCTCAGCGCATATTCGGCCACTTACGACATAATGTTAAATCTTAGATATAACCCTGCTCTCGAATGAAGGGACAAATCAATCATAACGTTGTACATTCCCATAACTATATCATCTCCACATTTGTAGACTGGCTGAGGCTTCATGTTGTAAAACGCTTGTTAGTATTGTTAGGAATGTATCCTTGAGTTCAACAACAACAACAAATATATTTAGCAAATAGTAACCCAAGTAGGAACAATGAAACAAGATTTTTTTACAGAGTAGGTCAGACGAATAACTCGGTTCAATAAATAGAAAAGTTACATTCTTCAAATCGCCTTTTGCTTATGCATTTAAAGACTTGTGAGGTTATGTAATCAGACAAATCTGAAAGGTTCAGTAGAAGTTCAAAGTTCGGTGATTTAAATCATTTCATGCAGTATCTAGAGCGGTGTTTGTCCAGCGAGTGCTGGTATTTGAGAAAAAAGGTTAATGAAACACCAATGGCTAATTCAGTGCAGTTTTCAAAGTCATACCACATTTTACTATTTGTGAAATGAAAATGGTTAGCTACTTGAAAATCTACAAAAAGTAATTAGAGATTTAATTGGCGCACTCGATGATCTTTGGGGGCTGCATGGAGAAGAATGGGGGTTATTTGAAGGTTTCATCAAAAGTGAGGTACCCAGTGGAGATACCTGGCTTGACCGAGGTTCATATTCTGTGGTTAGGTCAATCTATGTACGGAAGTGGTGAACTTGAATGAAATTGTAGCACGTGTTAGCATGAACGTTGTGCGGGTATGAATACCATAATTATCGTTAGAATCTATATGTAACTATTAACAACCCACCTAAAGGGGTTTTTCATTGTCATGTTAAAACCCTCATCTTCCCCAATTAAGAATCGTTGCTGGAAGGTGACAAACAAGTTGGTTATATTTAAAAACGTGAAGTTGTCCCAGGGATGACAGTTTGCTAATTCATTCAGTTGTCCGAGTAGGGGATTAGAGCCCAGATGTTCCGGTCTGACGACTTAGCTGCGCTGTCTCGTTGCATGGTAGTTTTAATTTGACTTAGATTTTCGTAATGAAGAAGGCACTAACTTAAGTGAGTTAATCGAAGCTTGCGTGAAATGTTAGTACGTTTCAACACATAGAGTCACAACGTGGAACCATTTTCTTGACCCCTGTTTAATTATTATGCGGTGCGGCTAGTTTCGTGGCCTTACATGAATCTCCAAATCTAAGCGAGTGGGCTTTTACTTCGTGAAGAGGAAACCGACTTTTCATCAAATCAAAAGAAAGGTAAAGCTTACCCCAACTTTATTTCGGCCATTCACAAACCTTGTTTAATTGTGTCCTGTACATGAAGTAATACCCTTGGAGTGAAGCTTGTGTGAAATTTTAGCACCAGTCAGCAAATAGCAGTATCTTATCTTAATCCTCATCGTGCATCGCACATAAGGCCTCAACTAGAGCTCGCCGCTAGTCACGGTCAGCTGCTTGACGTTCCAAGTACCCCCAGGTCCCAGCCTTTGTTCTTAATCTCCTTTTCAACAGTCCTCCATGTTTCTTTTGGACGGCCTCGCTTTCTACGGCTGTCTGGGGTCCATCGTAGGGCAACTCTGGGCAGGGCTGTTGGGGGCATGCGGAGCACATGGCCGATCCATCTCCAGCGCCTTCTCAGCAATTGTTGGGTGATGGGTTCTGTCCCAGTCCTCCGATGCAGTTCCTCATTGGAGATGATGTTCGGCCAGAAGATACGAAGAATTCTTCGAAGGCATCTGTTTTGGAAGACTTCAAGCTTATTACTTATAGTTTTGGTAATCTTCCAGGACTCTGCACCATACAGAAGAGTGCTCACCACATTGCTCTTGAAGATTCTGATCTTGGTCTTCTGGCTGATGTTTCTTGATTTTCAGGTGTTTCTCAGTGCTTCTTTGGTTTTCTTTAAAGAAGGTGAAAACTTGTTTGAACTAGCTTCCAAGACTTACTGTCTGGTGATTTGTACAAAACCCTGATGATAGAATGTTTAAATTTTCAATCAGGATTTGTAAAAACTAATGTGTTCATAATCATTTCCACATGTATAGTTTATGTATTTGCATGTTTAATGTATTTAATGGAAAGTTTTGTTTTCCCTTGTCACAGCTTGTGGAGTTGTCCAAGGCACAGGATGTTGAAGCTGGTGATGGTACTACCACTGTTGTCATCATCGCTGGCAGCTTGCTTAGTGCTAGTGCCAAGCTACTTGAGAAAGGTAATTCAGTTTAGCTTTATCAATGTTTTATTATTACTGAGCTCCCTGTGGGAAGGTTTTCCCTGTTGCCGCAGTCACTTTATTGTGGAAAAAACTTGCAATATTTTGTTTCTTGCACAAATGTTAGAGAGAAGGTAATAATAATAATAATAAATAGTTTAATAATTATATTTCTATAGCACCTTTTCCTTAAAGGTCTGAGGTACTTTACATAAAAAATATAATTATAATATTCATTGAAAATATACAAAATATAAGATGAAAATATAAAACATTAGGATAATACACAAAATATATAATTTAACATGAGAATATAATACATTAAGAATATAAATATGATTATAAAAACGCTTCCTTGAATAAAAATGTTTTAAGTCTTGACTTAAATGTATCCAGTCTGGCCGAGTGCCTAATGCTGTCTGGCAGTTGGTTCTAAAATGTAGGGGCTGAGATTGAGAAGGCTCTTACACCATAGGTCTTAAGGTTAATTTTTGGAGTTGACAAAAGATTCTTTGTGGAGGAATGGAGTTGGAACACAGGGTTGCAGAAGATCTTTTAAGTACTGTGGCGAGTCAGTATTAAGAGTTTTATAGGTCAGAGTCAGGATCTTAAAGACGATTCTGTGTTGAACAGGAAGCCAGTGTAGTTCTTTTAGAATTGGAGTGACGTGATCATATTTGCATGAACCATTGAGTAAACAAGCTGCAGAGTTCTGAACGTACTGGAGTGTCTTGATAAGGAAGTCAGGCAGGCCATAATATAAAGAGTTACAATAGTCTAATTTTGAGGTAACAAAGGTTAGAATAAAAACTTGATTTGATTCAAACAACAGATGTTTCTTAATGCATGCAATGTTTCGAAGGTGATGGAAGCTGGCTTTGCAAGCTGTGGTAACTTGTTTTTCCAATGAAAGTGTGGTGTCAAATACTGTACCAAGATTTTTAACTGTTTCAGATGGGCAGATAACTTCAGAACCTAAAGCAATACTTTCGATTGGCGACTGAGGGCGATGTTTAGCTGTGATCAGTTTTAATAGATATCTGAATAGACATGACTATAATACTGCTGCTAATACAGTTAAGTTTTTCATCAGCAGGATGCCCAAATTGTTTGCAAATCTACAATTGGTTTCGGTTTCATCAAATACTGTCTTACAAACATATATCTCCAGGATTTTTAAATAAAGCGGCAGCTTTTCATGAAAAGTTAATATTGATATTCCTATTTGTCATGAATTTTTATAGATTAAAATGCCATGTTGATCAATTAAAAATGTTAAAGCCAAGTTTTTGTGGTGCCAGCAAACCTGGGATAATATCTGTCATTTAAAAACCAATCTAAACCAATGCACTTTAATATTCACAGAAGATGAGTCCAAATATGAAATAAAAATATTTTTTTTCTAGTGCAAGATACCTGTTTCTGATCTCTTTTAAACGAAATTTGTATATGCACAACAGGGCTCACGCTACTCCTTGAAAAGCTTGAAAAGCTCTTGGAAATCACAAAAATGTTAACAATCTTTAAAAAATTTTGAATTTTGACATTCTATTCATTGATCTGTCTCATTATACCTCGCTGACAAAAAGGAAATGGCCCAGAGTTCTTATGGACATTTGAGATCGGAGCTCCGATCTTGAATGTTTCGGGTTGTGCATTGAGTTGTTGATTGCAAAGCAGATCCTACAAAGTAGCTGAAATTTCAAGATTGTAAAGCATGTTTAAATGTAAAGCAGAGCTAATGAAAAATACCTTTGTGTTGAATTTAAATCTTAAATTATCTAAGTTGTTGAATAAGAGGAACTACGAAGCAGCACAAAGACTGGTCAATAGTTTTAACTGTCAAAACTGTAATTTTTATACTGAACTTATGTCGATTGCATCAAAGCATCTCCTGATAAGAATGTGCACTTGCTTACCACAAACAGAAAGGTGCAACCCCTCACCCTGGACCATTTAAGCACTGTTTCCATAATGTTGGGAAGCCTGAGTGGCTTGGGATGAGATTAGGGACTTGGAATATAGGGAGTATGAGTGGGAGAAGTACAGAGGTGTTTGAGGAACTAAGAAAGAGGGGGATAGATAAGTGTTGTGTGCAAGAAGTGAGGTGGAGAAGACAAGGAGCGTGGTTTATGGGTGTGAAAGGTAGGAGAAATAAATTATGGTGGTCAGAAAATGGTGATGGTATGGGAGGTGCGGGAGTTTTGGTGAAGGAGGAGCAGTGCGAGAAAGTTGTGGAGCTGAGAAGGAAAAGTGATAGAGTGATGACATTAGTTATGGCACTTAAGGAAGAAGTGATGAGAATCATGTGTTTATGGTCAGCAAAGTGACAGAGCGAGTGCAGTGAAAGAGCATTTTTATGATGATTTGTTGAGTGAGTGGGATCTTATAGTGTGCAGGGATGTGATAAATCCAACTATCGACAGATTTCTGTCTTTTTATAATTCCCCTTCTGCCCCTTCTCACAAAAATCTGTCTTATTTTTTTTCACAATATTATATAATTTAGATTGTAGATCATAAAACTTCTGTTGTTCCATTATTGATGGTAATTTTCACTGAAGTACATTTGCCTGAGTCATCTAGAAAGAACAGAATTAAAATTTGTAGATTTTAGTAAAATCTACAAGGGTTAATTTTAAATTTTCTGGACATGTGAGAGGTGTTTTGCAGGGGCCGCGAAGTACCTTAAAAAGTGGTAGGGCTATTTTTCAGAAAAAAAGAAACAAACAAACAAGTTTTCTCCCTGTTTATTTGTACATTTCAGAATATGTCCGCGCGCGTGCCAGATCTCTTCGAGTCGAATTGCTGTAAGAGAGTTAACGATCAAAGCAGCATAAAATAAAGAGCCAGGAAAAAATCAAGTCAAGATACCCTCCATTCTAAAAAAAAAAAGAAATACAAAAAAGTGGTAGGGCTTCAGCCCTAGCAGCCCCTCCCCCTCCGCGGCCCCTGAGTTGGTAGTTTGGACAGAAAAACTAAATTTAAGTATGTGTTTCTCAGTGAGTTTTCTTGGGTTTACATTCTTTATTAACTAGTTCACAGTTTATTTGGTCGATTTATGATTCGATGGAGGCTGATATGAGACGCAGATATAGAGCTGGTACTGTTTGCCTTTTCTGCGCCTGGTTTTGCTGCTGTAGTCGGAGTAAATTTGTTTGTGCAAAAAAAACACTGAAGATATAATCAATGTTTATCTCTAGAATAATTCAAAAAGTGCTAAATTCATAGTGTGGGCATTCTGTAATTAATACTTCTAGTTCTATTCGAGCTGAAATGTTTCCGATCTACGAAAAGACCAAGGTTATACTCTTTTTATATCAGAATATTGAGGCAAATCTTGCCCATATTTTAAGAATATTTCAAAAGGAATGTTAAGAATATATGACTTTTTTGATGCACTCTCATCCCAAATTTCAAAATTGTATACAGATTTCTTACTTTTAAACCTTAAGATACCACATTAATTTTAAAACCGTAAATTCTATTTCGCCAATATTCCCAAAACTAAGATAATTTGCAAAAATATTTTTTGAGTTTAAAATCAGCCAAAAATAACAATACAGTCACGATCCGAAAACCAATATTCCTATTAACAAAATAGTCTATTGTACTTTAAATATAAACTCAGTTTCAGCCATCTTATCATGTACATTCTAAATAAATTTTGAGCTTAATCGATACACTATTTTATAAGAACGTCGAATGTTTCGACTGAGGCTGAATGGTCTTAAATATTTTCGATATATTAATTAGCCTCGAATGTTCTTAAACATGTTCTTCAAATATCTTTACTGATTTTAGACAATATAAATAATAATAATAATAATAATAATAATAATAATAATAATAATAATAATAATAAATATTTCTATAGCGCTTACTTTATTTAAAAGTATTCTGAAGCGCTTAACATACTAAAATGGACTAGCCTAAAAACGATAAAATATATATATATATATAGTCAAAAAGAAAGGACTAAAAAGCTAATTTAAAATAATGAGTTTTAACCTTAAAAGTGTCAATTGATAAGCACGATTTGATCTCGGCTGGTTGGGAGTTCCATACCCTGGGGCCGGCTACAGCAAATGACCGATCCCCAAAGGTTTTACGTTTGGTTTGAGGAACTTGAAGTAGCATTTGTTGGTTGGAACGTAAGGAGTAGCGTGTAGCAGACTTTGTTTGTAGGAGTTCGATCAGATAAGACGGCGCCAGATTATGCAATGCTTTGAAAACTAGAAGAACAATTTTGTAGTTAATACGGTAGGAAATTGGTAGCCAATGAAGATTTTTTTAAGACAGGAGTGATGTGAGCATAACGAGGAACGTAGCAGGTAATTCGGGCAGCAGCATTGAGTAATCTTGCAGACGGTTTAACTGGGTTTTGGGGAGGCCGTAGAGGAGTGAGTTGCAGTAGTCAATATGCGAAGTTACGAAAGCGTGGATTAATGACAATGACAAGCGGCGAGTTTCTCAGGCTGCTACAGTTATACCCAGTTTTCTTTACGTGCAGCAGCTCTATGATGCATCTTCGCTCACCTGGATCGTTGGCAATTATTATTAGTGATATTACTGTCAATTGTAAAGTTGATATCATTGGGTTTAGTAACAGAGAAAATGCCTCACGTACACCATCAGAAAAGAGCAATCTTTGGCTTGGCATTGTTCCACCAAATATTTCCTTATGAATTGCGGTTTTCCTGCTCTTTTAAGAATTGTTATTGCAATAAACAACTTTTTAGTACCAGTGACCACTACATTCAATTTAAGAACCCATTCCTCAGAATTCAAATAAGAAAAGGAAATAGCTTGCGCTATTTTTTAACGCTATGTGTTTAAAACATTGGTTCATGCCAATTCATAATGTATCACGCACGTATTCGTGACTTTTCATGTTTATGTTTTTGTTTTAAATTATAAAGGATTCTATCAAGCGTGGCAGCGGTTGAGTTATCAATATCATTTGTCGTAGTACACCTTAAAAAGGCTTTTAATAGATGCACATGAAACCTTTATATATAATACATAAATGTTGAACAGAAAATGAGCAAAGCACACGATGAGACCAGAACCTACACGCATGCGTCCAACCGTTTCACCCGAGTAAATGCAAACTGCTGCCATTTGAATAAAATAATAGCAAAATTAAGAACTCGAAGATATTGGTCAAAAATTTATTGCCAATGATTCATAACGAACGATAAGATGTTTTGTCTTTTTTTTTCAAAAGGACAACAAATTGAACATGTTTTGTTTTCATGACTGGAATTTCTCCATTCTTTGTCGAGTTTCTGTGGAAACCTTACATGTGTTTTGATCAATCTAAAGTCACTAAAAATGCTAGACAAATTTTCTCTGGTTCTTCCGCCTGGAGAACATATATTTCAATTTTTGCAGTGTAGAGACTTACTTAACCCCACGTGGTTACCTTATTTTTATTTATATGATTCCTGGCCCGACCAACTCTCGGCCTCTTAAAGTGATTGAAGAGAAGGTGCTGCCTTTGTTATTAGCAAATGGTTAACCCTTTCCTGACGACGCTTGCTAATTTCGATCCCTGAGGAACGGTGCACTCTCGGCTGCCGTAGCTTTTATTGACGACCTAAATCAAAAATCTGG
>JAOTRI020124179.1:0-11896 GCA_028564885.2 Zoanthus sanctaehelenae
GGAAGGGGCCAGGGGGGGAGGGGGGGGGCTGCCAAGACTTTTGCCTTTCGACTTGGGTTGATACATCGGCTTCACGAATCATAAAAATCAGCTACCTTGGAAGTAGACATGCCTATACACTGCTATAAATCATTTACGGACACACTCAACCCTACTGATATTGCAACTATTCGTGCGCGCTGTGTTTTGTGAGCCAGGCACTTTGTAGTTCGGCTTTTTCAGCCATGCGTTTTATCAAACTTTTGAGTTTATCAACGCCCATTGCATTTGCCTTAATCCAGCTTTTACCAGGATTGTTTTTCGTGTGGCTCACTCCAAGATTAAACGAGGATTCTGGCTGATTCATACACTCAGATATTTTCTCAGAAAACGTTTTGTAAACAACAAAAGGATATCGTTCGCGTATTTTGAACCTGGAGTGGCATAAGCTCTTCGTGCTACCGGGCAAACGTTTCGAGGTTCAGCGCCAGTCTGTGTCTTGGTCTGTCTTTCAGAATATTATAGAAACTCAATTCCATTCGCATCTTTCATTAAAATCACGTTTCCCCAACACATCTCAAACATCTGGCGATGTTCATCGCAGCCGTGAATTCCAAAGTGTAGGTCAGAGTTGCATGAACAACCATTTAATAATTCGGCATTTAAAATTCCCAGGAGATTTTTTTGATAGAGAATTTCTGTCTCAGTGTCCGACAATGCTTTTGACTGCATTAGGTTTGTTGCCTTTTCCGTCCTTTTTCAACTGCTTTCTTTTTGCCTCGAGGCATTTTTGCAAGCGAGCGAAAGCAACGTCCTTTATAATATGGGTTATAGTACGTGGTAGTTTAGAAAGTATATTTTAATTGGATAAAAACACAAGATAATCACAATACACAATTAACCTTACCTCAACCATACAATATGCGACTCCGTATTAACTTGAACCAGTAAAATTAAAGCTTTTTTAAAGGAATACGTCCTTAATCCTATAATATTCACGAGATAATTGAATTCTCTCGGTGTCTTTAAAAACTCGAAATCAGTCCCCGGAGGCTTGAAGGCTCGAATATAATCTTTCTTTTTATGCTTAGAATAAATTCGCACAGATATTCATAGAGGATTTTTGCATTGATTTCTTTGGCATTTCTTTGTTCTTTCTTTGCTCCTAGGAATTCGGTCAGAAGTTGTCTTGTTGTGTTAAACCTTGTGTATTTGTTTTCTTGCTCATAAATGTAATCTTTCAAAGGGTTTATTTAACGGTTAGAGTCTTTGCTGGAATCTTTGTTGTAAATCTTGGATATACATTGAATTATCAATCTTTGTTTTCACTCAATGAATACTGTGTGGCTAGGCAAGCTCAGCGTTTGTTACAAGACTCGAAACAGCAGACAGCTTTTTGTGGCTACTGCCTTCTGGGAAGGCGTAGCCATAATGTCATTGGGTCGCGTAATCTTACATAGCGTGAGAGTGTAAACTCATGAAACGTAAGAAAGTAAACTTACGTAATTGCGAAAACATTTCGTGACCAATCACCAGAGATATCATTCGGACTTTGTATGACTCCGCGTACCCGATAATGCCAACTGACCTGTAAAGTCATCCGCTTGCTTCTTTCTTCTCCATTGTTCACCGCCATAAAAGTGCAAAGGATTGGAGGTACGAATTAACTTTGCATAAAATGTATTGTTTTACGAACATTTATATTTATTACACTGAGCTTTCATTTCTATATAGTAAGTGGCTAATGAAAGGATTTGGAGTTTACTTGAACTTGAAGTCTAAGGCAGATTTTCAACAGCAAGGTGTGTTTGCAGATATACATACAAAGAAAATACAAAATATTCCCAAAATTTATAATTTTGATTATGATTTGAAATGAAATGTAAATGTTGAATATAAGGCTCTATAAAGTTTTAAGGCGTTTATATTGATAAAAACCTCTCCCGGAAGAACTATATTGATTCTGTGATATACATAGATATGTATCTATGCATACATAGATATGCTACCCGTTCATCAACCTCTCAAAACGTTTTTATTATATGCATTAAAAATTCTAGAATTAACATTCAAAAATATTCTTTTTCACGTGTTGGAGCAAAAGTGTGGAATGAGATACCCGAAAGAATAAAAACGCTGCCAAAAATAGTTTTAAGAAAGAAATAAAAAAATACACTTTTTGACATTTTGAAAACCGAAGATAGTTATATTGAAATAGATAAAATAATAATTGATCTTATGAACCATTAGGAAAAAACAAATCATAATCAAATTTTTAATTTCAAACTCGTTTTTCCTGTTCAATATAACATAAATGCACTTCTTTCTTTTAATTTTTAATCGTATTCTGTGATTACCTCTGTATCAATATATTGACTCGCCTGCCACAATTAAGCCACCTGCAGGCCAGTTAAACTGTAATTTTTCTATTAATTGAATTTAATAAAACTTGAAACTTGAAAAAAAAGATATAAAAGAAACGCTTAAAGGGAATATACCAGCCACTTTCGACGATACTTGAGTTCCATTGTGGGACTTAAGCGCGTTAAACGCTGTTCATCATCTTCAGGAATTCCTTATTGCATAATTTATAAAATCGTTTTTTTTTCTCAAAGCAGACAAGAAAACATAAACTGATAAAGAAAAGTAATTGGTTCAATTTATACTTTGTAAAATAAAGCATTTTTAAAAAGTTATAACAAAGTTATAACGCGACGCTTTAAATAGAAATCACTTTGCCGTTTTGCTGGCACACTATGACCCAGAAGCAGATTTAGTGCTTTCCTGCGATGCATCCTCATTTGGAATCGGCGCTGTTCTCCAACAGCCAGGCCCAAAAGGTGAGTTAAGGCCAGTGCATTTTGCATCTCGCAGCCTCACCAATGCCGAAAAAAACTACGCTCAAATAGAACGCGAAGCTCTTGGAATTATCTATGGTGTACAGAAATTTCGACAGTACTTACTTGGCCGCAGTTTTACCTTACTTACAGACCATCAGCCGCTTGTTAAGCTTTTCGGAGAAAATACTGCAATACCCCAACTTGCTGCTGCTAGGATAAAGCGCTGGGCACTAATACTGTCTGCGTACTGTTACAAAGTTAAATACATTTCATCTAAAGAAAATGCGTGTGCTGACTATTTATCTCGAGCTCCATTGCAGGAATTTTCAGAGCCACAAGAACAAGAAGACGTATTGTTAGTTGAGGAGAAATGTTTAAAAGAGCTACCGCTGACTGCCAAGACAGTGGCTTCAGAAACACAGCGAGACCCTTGTCTGGCAAAGGTAAGACAATTAACATTAGAAGAATGGCCAATTCGATGTGGTGATGATTTAAAACATTACTCCTTGCATAAAACTGAACTGACAGTCGAACAGGGATGTGTGTTTTGGGGAAGTAGAGTTATCATACCTCCAACTCTCAGACCCACACTTTTGCTGGACCTGCATAGTGAACATATAGGAACAGTCAGGATGAAGGGACTTGCGCGACAGTACTTTGGGTGGCCCAACATGAATGATGACATTGAGCAAATAACTAATATTGTTCAAGTTGCCAAGAAATGGCTCGCGCTCCTCCCAGTCCACCAGCTGCAAAATGGAACTGGCCACAGGTCCATGAAAAAGACTTCACATTGACTATCCTGGAGAGTTTATGGGTCAGATGTTTCTGATTGTAATTGATTCGTTTTCAAAGTGGCTAGGAGTTCTACCTACAAAGTCTATTACAAGTGCAGCCACCATAACACTACTTAGAAAAGTATTTGCTACCCATGGGCTCCCAGAACATGTTGCTTCAGATAATGGGCCCCAATTCGTAAGTGAGGAGTTTGAGACCTTTCTGAGGAAGAGCAACATTCGACACACCACTACACCAAAGGGGCGTCCAGCATCAAATGGTATGGCAGAGCGCTATGTCGGATATTTCAAATCACAGATGAGAAAAATGGAAAAAGATTACGGCACCCTTCAGGATAAGATTAGTCGTATGCTCCTCACTTACAGGAGTACACCGCACCCTGCAACAGGAGAAAGTCCTGCATATTTACTTTTGCATCGACAACCGAAAACAAGGTTTTCAAGCCTTAGACCTTCATTGTCTAGCCAAAAGGAAGCAGATACATATGAGCAAAACACCAGTTGCCTTTCCAAATTTGCAGGTGGAGATAAGGTGTATGCTCTAAATTTGCGTGCTGGCCCGCGCTGGCTACCAGCTGTTGTTGTAGAGGTTTTGCAGCGTTCTTACTATGTGCATGTTGAAGGTTACCTTGTATGGAAAAGGCACGAAGACCAACTTCGTCCAAGGTTCATACAAAGTAAGTGTGATCGCCCTGTGCAACCACACAATGCTGACAGCCTTCCAGAGATACCGTTGGTTCTTGCACTACCAGGAACACCATCTGCAATAGAAAAATCCAACAACCTTCCAGATATACCACTGACATCTACAGCAACGACACAACTAGCATCGGAAGCACAACATGAAGAAAAAACGTCCCAAACATCAGTAGAACAAAGTGGTAATCATCCAATAACTGAAGCACAAGAAAATAAAGATCCAACATCTAGGATAGCAAAGCTCACCCCTGATGTACCACGACGAAACCCTGCTAGGGAGCGGAGACCCCCATCGCGTTACGCATTTGACTTGACAAATAATACGTTTAATAGTAATTGGTTATATTGCGTTATGAACTTTGAACTCTTAGTATTTGTACCCCTACATGCAGAATTGTGTCATTATTTTCAAAAGGGGGAAAAATGTTATATACCGGAAGTAAGTTTGTTTCAGTTCAGGGGCGCTAGTACATGTGATTTGCAAAAAGGGAGGTTTCGTTTATGGCGTTTTTCTGCCAAATAAATTATATGTTGTACGTTGTTGTTATATGTTGTCGTAGCTGTTTATATTTCCTTGTTTCCCCAAATACACAACACTTTTCTAGAGTAGTATTAAGACGACTATTTCAGATTCATTTCTATTAGTTACTTCTTGTTTTCCATATAAAATTTATGTTAATTCTTTGCTTATTTAAGGATTTTTTATTACAGTGAATTTACTTGTTTTACCTTCTTTTACATAAATTAAATCTCCATTATTTTAACTAAATATTTTTCAGCATTTATTCTACCAAATACAGATAAAATTAATTTATTTTCTTTATTATAATAAATATCTAACTGTTCTATATCAGCTTTAGGGAAAAAGTACTTAAATCTTCATTCAGCGTCTTCGTTTGGATTTTCTCTTAGAGATGATAATCTTTTCCTGTAAATCTCCGTCAGTTACATTCGATGATACACATCGTGAAGAAGAAGCTTGCGGATCTTCGAGAATGTATGACGCTGGTTGAAGTATTAACAACAGACTGTGTAGGTGTTTCTAATTCATCGTTATCCTCTTTTATTTTAACATAACCTTTTTTAAGAAATATTTTTTTTTGTAGATCTAAACCTTGTTTTACCACCTTCTTCATGTTTAATTTGTGTATTTTATGGGCCTTCAAGAATATCACCATCATTATCATCAATTGTATTTCTATCGGGAATGAGTTGGACTGTATCGTCATCCATTTTTTTTACTTGAATAAAGTAAAGAAGAAACTTTAAGATTAATTTATTCAAATCAATTTACTTGGCAAATTACCTAATGCCAACATCCCCCCTCCAGTATATAACTTCGCTCCAGTTTTCTGTTTATGTATCACAAAATTGGGGAAGCTCGCTTAATATTAATTTTTGATCAGGATGTGTCCTATTATGATACTTTAACGCTTCATCGGTGTTTTTAAAATTATAATCTGCAATAGCATTATCCCTTTCTTGTTCATCTTGCCAATCAAGAATTTTTTGTCGTCGCTTATGTTTTTCATAATCTTTTTGACATTTTTCTTGTGCTTTATCATGCCTTTGTTTTTCATATATATCATTTGAATCAGAACCTGATAAATACTTATCTAGATAAGAACCGCCAACGAACGTAGTCGCATTGAGAATCGCCCCTCCCAGCATCATTGCTATTGTTGCCATCTTCTTCTTCGTCTTCTAATTCACTATCATCTTCATCTTCTAAATCATTTTTGACGAGATTAAATTCAAATTCTCCTCCATATGTATAGTCAGTTAGTTTAAAAACGATGTATGACGAAAGTCCAATATTACTACACAGGTATATTTATGAAATGGACTTGTCACTAAATCTACTATACTTCCCACTCAAACCATCAAAGCTGTATTCAGAGTATGATCACGTAATGTTAATTCACTAATTTTCATTTTTGTTATTTAGGTATAATCTTTGTATCCTCTAAATAGGTTTTTAGATCCATGCTTCCCGCAAGTACCCCTGTAAAAAAAATTACGTAATTCATAGCAATTGAACTTGGATAACCTAAAAAAATCTTTTTCATCATCTTGTTTGCAAGGTAACCAAATTCCAGTCAATAACCCCATAAGGGTCGCCGCATCTATTAAAGTTTTCGTCTGATATATCTTATTTTGAAAATTAAAATATGATTATTTTAAGTTACTTTTCCTTGCATTCCTATGCGATTAACTGGCGCTGGAATTTTTGATGGTGTTGGCGTCTAGGTCTGTGTTTCATCACCCGTTCCAAACACCGAGAAAATAATTGTTTATTTATCGAGGTGTTTGGATTAAGTGATGAAACACGAAGCACGAGTTTTTGATATGGCTTCTCAAATGAAACAATAAGAAATTATGCAGTGACATGTTTTCTCAAATCAAACAATGATAAATTATGCAGTCTTACATTTTTGCCCTTCACCAAAAAAACACGTTTACATGCATGATGAATTGTTGTTGTGCAGTTAGCGTCCGACCATGAGTGCAGAAGGGGCGTCGTCTGAAAGGTTGAGAGAGCCGAAAACCTTTTGCGAAGAAGAAGAGTTAGTGGAGAAAGCTGTTCCCTCTTCGACAATGTATAAGAACAAGTGGGCCGTGTCAATATTTGGTGAATGGCAATTTGCTTGTACGATAAAAGTGCCCGTTTTAGATCCAGGAGGCCTTTTCAAGGACTATGACTTACATAAGGTCGCCACGCTCTCTACAGGTATCGAGGAAACGTTTTCTCAACAAAACGCCTCATGTGTTCAAAACGCCGTTAAGAGAGCTCGGTTAGAAAAATTTGTTTGTAAGACGAAAGGGAATCAGCAGCAACTAGATCACGCCCAATCCGTACTCGGGAAGTTTGATGACGCTATGGACGCATTCAAGATCGGATCGCATGAAAAGTTGAAGCGCTCGTTAGATGAAGGTACGCAGCTTGTAGAGAAGCGAATTGAGGCAATTAAACTGGCGGATAAAAGCGAGTAAAACGGTTGGTCAATAGTCGACGAATACCTATCTGACGAGTTGGCGTCGGACTCAGAAAATGAGAAAAGGATTTATCGTTCTGAGAGGAGAGCAGAAAAGAAAGTAAAAGATAAGCAATGTGTTAAGAAGGGCAGATGCTTTGCAGCAGGATAGGCGTGTCAGATATGAATTTCTCCTCATCTAGTTAATCATCCAGTTACAGTAACGCACCGCGACTCAACTCCCCGAAAAGGAGGCGTTTGGGCCCATGTTTTAAGTTAAGTTGTTTTCTTACTTTTATACATTCTTTGTTATACACCTCGTAGGGTTTGTTCAGACTGTAACCAATATTCTCTAAGTATATTTGCGCGTCGCTATTTGATCTCTATATAATAGCTTACATTCTTAGTATAGTGCAAAATTGAAAGTTATCTGCGGTACGCAGTTTAGCAGATAACAAATTTCTGCACGTTTCGCTTAGAATGTTGTTTCATTTTTCTTTTACAATGAACGGGTTGCGAGTAATAATTAGCATATAGCATAAAAGAGTAGAATTCAATTCATTATACTCATTTCGGTATTAAACGAACTACTGTGCAATTTTAATTTCTATCATACCTATTATTTTTAGTTGGTCTTAATTGTGTACACATATACTTTTATACGTTTATTGGGCTTATATATATTTTTATATATTTCTACTTTAGTGCGGGGAGTTTGGACACCTTAGCGTAACCTTTAAGAAGAATGCCGAGCCACAAAGGCCAAGTTCGTAAAACCGTCGACTAGGCACGGAAGACTTATAAGAATTTGATTATGAAGCTGAGTTTAATTTTCATTTCAGTCTTAACTACACGACTGGTGAATTTAATGTGCGCGATACCGAAAATGTTAATGTTGTAGGGAGATTAAAGGAGTCATTTGAGTTTTGGGCTAACACTTTGCAGGTTTCCGATTTTGTTTTAAATATTGTTAGTGAAGGTTATAGGTTACCTTTTAGTCAGTATCTCACAACCTGTTTCTTAAAAAATAACAGGTCATCTCTAGAACACCCACATTTTATGCGAAAGCCAATTAGAAAGCTGTTTAAGGATGGTTGTATAGAGGAGCGTAGTGAATACTCTTACAGTTGCCGATCATTACCAGCAATGCGAGTCATATTGCGTCACAAATACCGTACGTCAATCAAAGATTACTTTCAAAATGGCTTCCCGAAGATACAAAGAAATGTATGGGATCTGAAATAAAATCTTATTTTTTGGCAGTTTAAATAAATTAAATTCTACGTGCCGACCTCTCGTTGATAAATAATATGCAACTGCACTACGAAGCGAAAGTTTTTTCACCGTTTCGTTTATTCGTCGAGCCGCGGAATAGAGGTAAAATAACAAAGATCTTCGGTTGTACTTCCTTTATAGTTTCATCCAAATACCTTCACTTACCTTGACTTCCATGCTTTGAGCTGTCCGTGTGTTTCATGCTTTCATCGGTGCCGACCCCTCAAAAATTTCTTCAGTTTACGATCTTTCAAATACGTTAAATAAAGCCTTCCATGATAAAATAGGAGGCCGCAAATCAATCTTGAAAATAGGGCTTTTTCACTATTAGACGTAACCTTTACCTGAGCTCGCGAATGTCCTGTAGGACGCGAAGAACGACCACTTTCCATCGTTTTCTTCGTGAAAAAAGTCGCCATATTTACTTCAGCTTAGCAGCCTAGCATTTCCACGCTTTTTACCGCTGTTTTAACAATCTGCAGACTCCTACAAGCGCCAAATCGCGCCAATTATAAAAAACAAAACTTGTATCACTGTGAGCTCATTCCAGTCTGAATCGTCAAAAAATGTCTGATGTTTTGCTCGATTTCGAAAAGAAATCCCTAGAATTTCAACTTAAGGTCACTGAATCTCCTCTTTCTTATATAAAACAGCAATGCGTTCAAGAATCTCGAATAGCTCTGGCAATATACATCCCGTATCCAATTTTGATGAAATGGCATGAGCTTGTTGGAATAAAAGACGAGAGAGGAAATGAGTTAAACTACATTGACCTTCTTAATGTTTGGATTCCTGGTCGATGGTTTAAAGTAAGCAAGGAGAACGGATCAAGAATCCACGGAAGATTGAGACGTGAAGCCGGTGCAGTTGTGAACAAATACACTGGGAAGAAAGTTAGTGGAAGTAAGAGAGAAGAGGCAAACAGGAAAGGGCTAACCCTTAACATTTATGAAACTGAGCTTGTGGTGCCTCATGAAATAGAAGAGAATCTGTCTGCTGCAGAGCAAGAAATAAAAGAATGGAAATTGAGATACAAGGATCTTGAGAAGGAGAAGGAAAGCTTGGCAAGGGGAATGATGGAAGCAATAAGAAGAAAAGAAAATGAAATGGGAGAAACGGTCAAAACTACAGAGGAAAAGTTCAGAGATATTGAAGAAAAAAATAAAGAACTTTCTGAGTACATACAAAATTTAGAGAAAAAGACTGGTTTTCTTTGCCAAGGGAAAACTATAGACAGTTTGGGAAAAAGACAGCAATCGAGAAGACTGAAGGAGCTGAACGAAAAATCAGAAATTGCCCTCTGGTTTCTTGAGTCACATGGACTCAAGCTGTCTTTTCTCAAGGTCCAGGAGGCAGCAACTAATAAATTTCACACCCTGGAATTTGACCAGTTGTCAGCTAATGAGACTGACCAGAACAACCTAGAAACTCTTCTATTTTTACTGGACAAATTCTGTGCAAGTGATGAACTTTACCATGAGTTGTCTCTTTTGTCTGAAGATTTACCAAGGACATATTTGATCAAACAAAGGAGGAATGAACTGAATAAACTCTGTCATATTGAAAGAACACCAGGTCAATACCCTGGTGCACAACTTTCATTTTCTGAAACTCTACAAGATCACATCAAACAATTTTTGGAGTCAAATTCAAACCACAAAGGTGATGAACCAATAAAGGTAAAGATCAGTTGTGATGGTGCGAAGATGTCGAGGTCAGCAAATTTTATGATAATGTCATTCTCACTCCTTCAAACAGGGGATTTAGTTATGTCATCAAAGGGCAACAGGACAATTGGTGTAGTCAATGGCCCTGAAAAATATGAAACAATTGAGACATCATTTTCAGAAATTATCAATGACATAAATTCTGTGAATAAAAATGGGAAGATCAAGGTTAATGACAAAGAAATAGCTGTTGAATTATTTCTCGGTGGAGACTACAAGTTCTTGCTGATGGCCATGGGGATGTCTGGGGCTACCTCAGACTATGCATGCCTTTGGTGTAAGGTGCACAAGCTTTTCAGGTGGGACATGTCCAAAGATCTGTCCCATTATAACGAAGAGCTCAAGAGAACACTCCAAGAAATTAAAGAGTTAAGTTCCTCTTCAAAGAAATTTTCATGTGTGAAAAGTTCATTGTTTACTATTGAGCTTGACCACATTATTCTTGATGAATTGCATTTAATGCTGAGAGTAACTGACAAACTGACTGAAAATTTAATCACAGAAGTAATGGAGAAGGATGCAAAGCAAGATTTTAACATGGCTCGGGGTAAGGAAAAGGGTGTAAACCTTGACATTCTCATTAAAACAATCAATGAACTCGGCATAACTTTTTCTCTCTGGGAGAAAAAAAATGCTGATGGGAAAGGCAGTGGAACATATGACTGGACTAGCCTTGTTGGGTCTGACAAGAAAAAGCTGACAAAACTTTTGCCAGCAAAACTTGAAGAACTAGATATCCTGTTCCCAGAAACAAAAGAAACAGTCATCAAACTCTGGAAAGATTTTTATACACTGTACAGTTTAATCAACTCTGTTTCAAATGCTGGTGACTTTTACCTTGACATTTTCCAGAAATCTAAAGACTTTGTAAATTTGTTTTGTTCACTTGGTGGTGTTCGAATAGGATATGAAAAGAAGAGAGTGACTCCTTACATGCATGCATTAGTATATCATGTACCAATGTTCATCAAAAATCATAAAAACTTCAGACAGTTCACTGGTCAAGGCATTGAAAAAAATAATGATGATGCCAAGAAAATATACTTTCAAAAATCAAATAAGTGGGATGCGGCTCAGGATGTTCTGCTTCTGGAACACAGGCAGGAGGCACTAAAGCACTGCGAGAGAGAAAAAAGGCAGTACACCAAACGAAAAGCAGCTTACTGGGAGGATGGCATCATCGAGACACGAAAAAAAAGAAAGAGGGCATGTTTAAGAGAACTACAAAATGACCACAATGGAGCTGATGTACAAGGAAATAACTTAAGCGAAGATAAATACAACAAAATGACTGTTAAGCAGTTAAGACAGGAAATCAAATCTATAGGTATTAATGTGAAAGGGATTGCAAAGCTGAAAAAATGTCAATTGGTTGAGATTTTGAAGCAAAATCAGTAACTATGGCAAGCAAAGGAACAACAGATATGCAGACATGTATCACAAAATATATTTTTTAATTTGATTATTTGCAAAAATATCTTGTGAATAATTTTTAATGCTAATATGAATACTAAACTTTTGTTTGTTTACCGTATTTTCTCGTGTATAAGTCGACCCTTTATAGCTAAATTTTTAGTTAAAAAATTGCACCTCGACTTATACAC
>JAOTRI020124190.1:0-11896 GCA_028564885.2 Zoanthus sanctaehelenae
CACAACTTTCTATGACTTTTGGGCGAAATAGAGCACTTGTGATGTTGGGAGAGACACTCGAAACGTTGTAAAATCACGAGCCACGAGCAAGTGATTTTACAACGTTTCGAGTGTCTCTCCCAGCATCACGCGTGCTCTATTTCGCCGATAAAGTCATATAAAGTTGTACTCTAATGATTAAATATATTATATATAACTATGTATATTACATTATGTTATATTATATATAACTATGTATATTACATCAAATACTGTACATCTATACATATTCATCATTTGCTTGATCTGTGGCCTACACGCTTTTTTATAAGAACCAGGAAATTTCGCAAAGGGGCATTGCTCTTATTTTCTTGGCTGCTTCATACTAAAAAAAAGCATAAAGTCAGAGCTTGCGAGAAATCCATCAGCCATGTTTGAATCAAGCATGTTTTTAAAGTCTCGCCCCAGTCTTAAAAGTCGTGCTCACAGCCAGAGAGAGGCATGGTAGCCCCTTCTACGAAGATAGTTGT
This sequence comes from Zoanthus sanctaehelenae, assembly GCA_028564885.2. Lineage (NCBI taxonomy): Eukaryota > Metazoa > Cnidaria > Anthozoa > Zoantharia > Zoanthidae > Zoanthus > Zoanthus sanctaehelenae. The sequence continues at coordinate 510 of JAOTRI020124190.1, forward strand.
AGAATTGCACACAATTGGGAATCCTGCTGATTAACAGTAACTGTTTTGCTATTTTTTTTCAGCAGCATTATAGTTATGTCTGTTCTATGGACAATTATGTAATAACTGATATAGTTTTTTTTACTTGTCTAGATCTCTACCTGAACAAGGTCGATCGCTACAGCTTTGAGTTTCAACTGAGCTCCCTTCGCAGGGTTTCCCGCCATTTGCAGGTGCTGGATTGGTACAAAATTTTGTTCGAAATCGCACTCCCACACCACAAGCTTTGGAACACGGGCTGTACACACTCCAGGCGCTCCAATTGCCATCTACAGGAACTGCAAGAAAAACAAGCGGATGCTTTACAAGTACTGAGGCATTTACGGTTAATAATAAATGTGAGCCGCTGAAGTGACTAAGACCGTCAACTGTTAAAAACTATATTTATTTGTGATGCGCATTATTATTATTATTAATTATAATAATTATTATTAAGCTGCATGGCTGAATGGCCTTTTCAGTAAAGAACCTTTAAACTCAATTGGTCGTTTGAGAGATCTGATTGTTTTCTAACTCATTATGTCAAGCCTTACTATTGGCAAAGTTATATTTACATAATATATAACATTTCTCGATTAATAATATGCATGAAAAATTATCGATTCTCATTGGTCGTTAGCGATGGAATTTTCAGGTCAAACCAATGGAGAAATCTGCAATATCAGTGCAAATTGCAAAATGGAAAAAAAAGCTCAATTTAAAAAACATCCAATAGTTGCAAAAAAACTCCACACGAGATCTTAATGACGGAAATTGCGAGTACGTTGAGCTTTTCTTGGTAAATTTTGAAAGCTTATCATTATCACACAACTTTCTTCGTGCAATTTAAAATTAAATGCATTACGTAATCTTTCAAAAGGCAGTTTTGATACTTTTTGTGATTCTCATTAGTCCAACTGATTCCGAACAGAATTCGAAGTCGCATGATTACCTGTACAACTGCTATGATTAAAAGTCTCCTCGATAAATCTAAGGAAATCTCAGACGTAAGTTATTCATATACAGTACAAGACCTTAATAAATAAAATTTAGTCAAATTTGCCTTTACTAGCTAATATTACGTAAGTTGAAAATCCTTTCAACTACGACATTTAAGATTTCACTGAAGACCAAATCCAGCTCTAGGCTGCTAATTAAGCCATGGTAGATCTATGTCCTCGATATAAAATGTAATACAACATTATGCGATGATTAAAACGTCTCAATGAATTTAAAGAAATCTCGTATATAAGTCTTTCGTAAGCAGTTATATCCCGCTATTATTCCACAATATTCAGTCCTCGATATCAAATGTGATACTGAACAGTACTTACCCGGGCAGGGTGATGTGGCACATTGTCGAGATCTGAAAGATGTTCCGATGCACGGAAGACCACCCCTCTGAGGAAACGGGCTGTTACAAAGACGTGTCGAGAATTGTACTCCACCGCCACAGGTTTTTGAACAGCCACCGTATCTTCTAAAAGGACCCCATCCACCATCCACAGGACCTGTAAAAATACAATTCAATACAATACAATCTTTATTTAAACCTAATTTAGACACAAGCTAATTATGGCATGTAAACCGATAAAAGACAATTAGCAAATATGTTAAATTTTCAGTTTTGGTCAGGTAATAATAAGGAAAAAACAATAACACAATAACTACAACACGAAACACAGACATAAACAAAACGTGACAAAATGAGTTTGTTGATCTTAATAATTACTATCGAAAAAGAAACTTTTAAGGTGAATTTTGATAAGAATTAAGAATTTGTGCAAAGAGTGTCTTCTTAAATTTTGCTTTTGTGAAATGCCTTAGATTTTCATTTAAGGAGTTCCATACTTTGATTGCCGAAAACCTTAAATATTATATTAAATTTGTCATAATTAGTTCTCGCTGAAGGAAAAGAGTTAATATAATCTAGCCAAACTTTTTTCAAGGGTATTAAATTACTTCGACATGGTTTGTACATGTTCCATGAATACCATTAACCTACACCTTTTTAGCAAATAAGGAAATATAAGATATGAGTTTAAATCTTGCAAAATTTTATCAGAAAGAGCGATGAAATTCTTTCATGGAGTTCAGAAAAAAAAAACAGCCCTTAAATTAGAGTTGAAGTTTTTATCACTCTCATATTTTAGATGAAATTTAGTTAGCGCAAAATTTGCTTTCAATTGGGTCCCCAATACTAGTTTTGAAGTGTTTAACGCATAACTATACTGAGCTTTTGACAAAATGATAAATTCAAGAAACAGCTTTCCCAAAAAGTTAACTTAAAATCTATCTTATGTGATGAGTGCATTCCAGTTGTGCCTTGAAGTTTGCTAATTTCATAAGAAAATATTTACTATCATTTTCTAATAGGCCAAAGATAAACAAGTGTTCCTTTTTGCATAATTATTGTACGTCTTCGAAGTAATACAGTACATAACAAGTCCTTCGAGGTCATTCGAGGAATCGCGGAAAATTATGATTAGACTTAAAATGCAGGATATATTGCTTCCTCTCAGTCGTTTATAGACGCTCCAGAAAGCTGAGCCAATGCAAAAGATACCCCTAAGTGCACAAGAGCTGCTGGTACAAAGACAACGAAGTGACTTCTTGTGAAGGATTAGTTCTCTTGTTTGGGACGCTATAATGGCCACTATGTTAATTATCTTACAGATTAAGATGGTAATACAAATTTCGACTATTCATGCGAACAATCAGGAAAATCTAAGGCCCAAATTGCAATCGCGTAAGATATTGCGCAAATTGCTTGTAGTTAAATTGATGAAGTGACAACAACAACGTCGAGATTGCTTGATGCGTTTGGATATTAACGAAATGATGAATTTCCATCAAAACAGGTGAAAATAGGTTCATACAAAGGGGAACGTAAAAAAATTTTAGCTTACGTGGGCACGCTGATTTTGCGCAGTCGACACAATCTATCCTCAACCCCTTGCAAGGCAATCCACCCCTCTGTGGGGGAGGGTTAGTGCAAGTTCGGGTGCGAGTTCGTACCCCGTTCCCACAAGTCTTAGAACAGTCCGTGAAGAGAGACCAGTCACTCCATGCACCGTTAATTGGCCCTGAAACAAAATTAAAAAAGAATATATATTATTCGATAAGTAGAAGCTGATTTGGTAAATTTGCATTTCGTATTTCGTGAGTCTGAGTTTTGTTCTTTGTTCTTATACTCATTTGACAGCTTTGAATTATTCGTTGGTTATGTTTTAAATATCAAATGTATAATAATTCTAAACGGTGTCATTTGATAATTTGCAAACATTATACTAGTAGCAAAACGTAGCGAGGAGGGGGGGCTGTCAGGGGCGAACGCTTTCCCTTTTGAACGTATTGAAAATATAAGTTTCCTTTAACTTTCGGAAATATTCATGTTAAAATTACGCGATTAGAATTATTACTTTTTTAAGAAAAAAAGATTGACGCTAGTATCCGACGTTTTGGATTCATCTTGACTCCATTGACGAGGGTTTAAAAAACTATGTTTCTGAAATGATAACAATAAGCAAGTTTATATAAACAAATTAATTCAAACAAAAACTCTCTCTTTAAAATTAGTGTATATTATTTATAATGATTAAGCTATTAAGCTATTGCTTTGTCACCTTTAAACTATTTTTTTTTCTTTTAATAGAATGTTAATGCAACTTCTCAAAAGGTTTATAGTTGTATAGAAAGAGAATATCTAAAAGCAAGAAATCTACTCCTTCTTTCTAAAACTATAATTCATAATTATTAATTCATTACTATTTTAAGAATAATGATGAGGCTGCGATTTTATTAAGAGTATTTACCTTCTCCTGTTTTTAAAAAAACATTACATGTATTGCAGTTGTACTCTAATACCAAACGCAAAGTAATAAACATGTGCAGATCTCCAATATCACAATCATTTAAAAATGGGAAGATTCATGTCACAGATACTCCGGTCACTAAGAATCTTCGTAAAAAGTATTTTCAGCCTACAATCGGCTAAACGAAGAATTATAAAAGAGTATACACACTCGGTCTGAAAAATAATATTCACAGAAAAAAACTTGCACCTTAATAGAAGCCCTTACTCAGTTACTAATAAAAGCAAAATACATGGAAATATATATTTTACCTAGACACCTATTTTGGTTGCAGTTTTGTGGTTGGACGTTGAGTCCTGGGCAATATGCGCCTCCATTGGCGGGGATTGGATTTGTACAGGTCCTGGTACGGAACTGCGTTCCTCCATCACAGTCTCGGGTACATTTTGAGAACGCTGACCATTGCGCCCAGCTCCCGTTAACAGCACCTGTACGGTTGGAAGAGCTGGTGATTATCTGATATTTTTATTTGATTGCTACCATTAATGTATATTAGCCGACCTGAAAAGACAAAGGGAAACCTGAAACAACACTTTCGACGTTTGACAGGAATCTTGAACAACCTGTGTGTGGAGTGCGTTTAACAAACTATAGGACATTTAGTACTAGATGCCTTGGACCATAAATATGGGATACCATTGAGCTATGCTCGCTAAAACCTTTTACAAGCCCAGTAGCCCATGGGGCCGGCGCTCATCTCCTGTTTCTGTAGTGTTGAGCGGATGAGAGTCTTTAACTCCCCCTGGACGGGACACTAATCCATCGTAGGTTAGCTCCCAGCAGACGCTGGTACTCATTTACCTACCCCAGAAGGATGGAAAGCTGAGTTAGCTTCGGCGGAATAGAAGGTCACACATGCAAATATTGGATTCTCGACAAACAGCCAAACTCGAACTGGGGACATTGTGGTTGGAAAGTACAGATCTTACCAACTGCGCCAACCACATCCACCCGGAATTCCATAGAAGTTACCGTGAAATGTTCTTCCTTAACATTATTTCTAAAGTCTATAAAAAGAGATTTTATTTCAAAATACCAATATTGTTCAGACTTTAATACAGCATAGAACATATTACTGCACTATCTCAAAAAGTATTTTGTCAATACACTACATTACCCCTAAAAGTATTTTGTCAATACACTACAAACAGTATCTATTGTACTCAAGAGTCGTATTATGATTTTTTTTGAAAATAGATTGTAGCATTGTGCCTACGTCTTACAGATATTTATCTGTGTAACTGAGCTTTTTCTTTTGCTTTTTGTTTACGTCCTTCGACAAACTACAAATAATTTCTGTAATCTGTCCCCTGAACGTGTTGTCTTAGCTTTAAAGATGTTTTAAAAGACCATGGCCAGTTCCCTTAATAAGGATCACTTAAAATTATAATTTTTAGATGTAAAATATAGAACCTACTTAAAGGAGAAATAAAAAAAGTCGGTTCAAAGTCGATAAGCCTGGTCAGTATTTGAGCTCATCTCCAAGTATATAACCGTTTTCTTGTCAACAAAAAAAACTTTCAACCTTTCCTTCCTTTTGAAATTACTAAAAAGTAAAATATAACATTAAAGGAGTACAACACAAAGTCTCATAGAAAAATGACTGCTATAATAATGTAACCTTGTACCTGGGCATTGCTTTACAATACAACTTCTGGTCTCTACTTCAGGACCGTCGCAGGGAAGTCCACCGTCGGCTGGAGTAGGGTTGTTACAGAAACGCCTCCGTACTTGAAAACCGTTACCACATGTCTTTGAACAGATTTCCCAACTTCTCCAGTTGCCCCAGCCCCCACTGCGACTAACTATAAAACAATCACCGTAACATTCACATCAAATGTAGCTCTTACTATAGCAACACTCATCACACTAAACTTGTGATACTTTTACATTACATTTCACACCACGCCATACCTGAAAATTACCAATAGCATATGATACCATTTAAGGCCACTCTCTAACTTAAGTTTTGGTGGAGAGTGAATAAGTTGAGAGAAGTATTTGAGTGTGAAGAATTTGAGGGATGACCGCCAAACCGTCCCTCCAGACCATGCAAAAGTCCAACTTGGTTAGAGGACGGTGTGGCGATTTTCTATCAAATATTAATTTTTAAACTTTACTATAATTCACCCGAATTCAAATTTCCCTAAAAACTACATATTTAAGACCTATCTCCTCCCACAAATCTCATCCGAAAAATCTGAAAATATTTACGAGGCTTCCTTTTTACTCAAGCTGTAAAGTTATTATTGGGTTTTTCGATTTTCAAAATAATGACGGAGATATCATAAGAAATATCACTAAAAGTAGCAAAAAAATTGTCTTAGGGTAGAGAGTGGCCTTAAGTTATAAAACAAAATCACAAAACGTTCTCAAGGTGACACAGTTGTATGATATTGTTTTATACTTTGTACAGTTTACGACAACAGTGCTATATTTTTCAAAAGAATTATTTTAAATAAGGTTGTAGAAATGTCTTACAATAGAAATAACAAAGAACACGACTGCTCACTAACGAGTTGTTCCTCGCGGGTCGCTCAAAGAACACGACTGCTCACTAACGAGTTGTTCCTCGCGGGTCGCCCAAAGAACACGACTGCTCACTAACGAGTTGTTCCTCGCGGGTCACTCAAAGAACACGACTGCTCACTAACGAGTTGTCCCTCGCGTGTCGCTCAAAGAACACGACTGCTCACTAACGAGTTGTCCCTCGCGTGTCGCTCAAAGAACACTACTGCTCACTAACGAGTTGTTCCTCGCGGGTCGCTCAAAGATGCTTTATGTACACATTGAAGGTTAGGTTTTAGTTAACAACTTTATAGATATATCTAGTTTGCTACGACGGAGGACATTGGCGCTATGTTTCATTGTCTGGAAACATTTTCTAGGTATTCTACAGATTTGACATCCACGATCTTGTTCCCTAAATCATTAATAAATAAATCAATTAATGTAATTTGATTTAGTTCAATGACACCTATTGGTGCCAAAGAAGCTGAATCAGAACTGGCTTATCATCGCATCAACCATTTGTTTATATTATTTGACGACGCCTTAAATCACAGTATACGTAAATCAACTAGAGAGGAACGCACTTTAGTCTCGTAAAACTCAGTTTTTTCATTATCAACATTCTTGTTAACTATACAGCCAGTCAAATGAACAATTGTGTAATTATCAAATACCAGTTTACAACTTTGAACAAGTACCAACACCTCTGGTGTCTGGGGGAGTGGGTCTTCTCATTGATGATACGCTAAGTTACACCGTGCTCCAAAAATGGGTTGAATTTTCATTCTTAAAACAAAAAACATTATCTGCAGTAATATTTACCGACAACATAATTCGCCAGATCTCTTTTTAAACTATGTAACTGATATCTTGGAAAGATTAAGTTCAACAGGAAAGCGAGTTTGTCTTTTGACTTTAACTTGTTTCTTCTCAAAACGAAAACGTTGCAATACAGTGACGATTTTCTTATGACCCTCATTCCAACTATTTACAAACTAACGCGTGTTCATAGAACAACAGCAACGCTTATTGACAATATTTTTGTTAACACCCCTGAGCAGGTTTTGTAAAGCGGAAATACCATTACTGATGTTTCTGGTCATTTTTCACAATTTCGTATTTTGTCTTCTGTAAAAGAAAAGTCTCGTATTAAGAAAAGAATTGGAAAAAGACACAGACTATTCACATTTCTCGGCAAACAATTTAACAGCGACCTCTCTGCAGTTGTCTTAGAAAACAAACTATTAACAAAATAAAATTATTATAATATTAATGATCTTTTTACAACTTTTTTTAAACGTATTAATAATATTGTTAACAAACATGCTCCCATTAAAAATCTTTTAAAACTTTAGATGAAGCAGCTTGGATTACAAAGGGACTCATAACCTAAATTACAGTGAAAAGGAAACTATATGCGATGGGTGACTCCATTAAATATACATATTACAGAAATATGTTAACTACCCTTACACGCCTTAGTAAAACAGCATATTATATGCTAATTACTTTCAAAAAATAACATGAAAAAAATGTGGCAAGCAATAAATAAACTTCTTACAAATAGCAAAAGAAAGCTTCACACTATAACTGCACTAAAGGATCCACGTAATAATTACCTTGTGACACACAGTCGCTCAAGAATACCAAACATCTTAAACGAACAGTTTGCATCTATTGGTACCAAACTAGCCTTGAAATTATCTCCTCGTATCAATTATATGGTTTATCTAGCTAATTCCAAATCACCAGATTCTTCCTACCTTAATCATCATCTTTTACCAGCAGAAGTTTTGTCACTTTCCAACAATAGATCACGTGGCCTTTACTCATGCCCCGCGCAGGTTTTATAGTATGCATACAATATCATCTCCCCTGTCTTAGCGTAAATCATGAACATTAGCATTTCATCAGGGGTTTACCTAGCAAGACTAAAAATATCAAAAATAACGACCATATTTAAATCCGACGATGAGACCGATGCTTTAAACTACAGACCTATATCCGTGCTTTCTAATTTTAATAAAATTTTCGAGAAAATAATTTACAATCTGATGGTACGTTTCATTGATAAGCATGCCATTCTAAATTCATCGCAATATGGTTTTCGCCAGGGGAACTCTAACCATCACGCTATCATCGATATAGTTGAAGCTATTCAGTCAAATATAGATCGCCACTTATTTACTTGTGGGATTTTTATTGACCTAAAGAAAGTATTTGATACTGTTGATCATAAAATTCTGCTTGATAAACTTTAACGTTATGGCTTTCGAGGACATATTCCTGATTGGTCTGAATCTGTTTGACGGATCGCATCCAAACAACTCAGACAGGCTCCCATATTTCGGATAAGTGCTCATGCATATGCGGTGTACCTCAGGGCTCGGTATATTAGTACCCCTACTTTTTCTATTGTACATTAATGATATCAATAATTGTTCTAACAAATTGAAATTCTTTCTTTTTGCGGACGACACTAACATTTTTCGCTGATAAAACTTTTAAAACACTAGAAATGACTGTTAACACTGAGATTAAAACCTTAAAGATTGGTTAATTTCTAACAAATTAACATTAAATACTAAAAAATCTAACTATGTTATTTTCCGACCCTACCAAAAGAAAATACAAAATTTATATTCTGGATTACGATTTGAATAGAAATTTATGTAAACTCTATTAAGTATTTAGGTATTTATTTTGATAAGAACCCCTCCTGGAAGAACCATATCGATACTGTGATAACGAAAATAAGCAAAACCGTTGGTATGTTTAGTAAACTAAGACGTTATATACCATATATAGTGTTCTTATTGATATTTATATCGCTCTTATAACACCATATCTGTCTTACGGACTTTTTTCTTGGACAACGCATGTAAATCACATGTAAATAAACTCACTATCCTACAGAAGCGCGCCCTACGCTTGATTCACTTTTCAGTCAAAAATGAGCATGTTATTTCTTTATTCATAAAATGTAACATTCTACCCCTAACCTTTCTGTATGTCCAAGCGATCTTTAACTTAATGTATGTATAAATGCATAACAAGCACCATTAAATGTTCAAAATCTTTTTAATAGGACTTCTAGCATACATAGATATGCTTCCCGTTCGTCGACCTCTCAAAACTTTTTTGTTAAAAGTTCTAGAATTTGAATTTGGGTCGAGCAAATGGCGGGAAACACGTTAGGGCAAGATTGGCACAAAGAGACGGCTGTAGCTCGATCCGTAAACTGAAAAAATGTCTCAGTACTAGGTCTGAATTTTGTTCTGAAAGCTGTTTTGTTTGCTGGGAATGAAAATTTCATCAAAAAATCCAAGGCCAAACTTGGTTGATTTTCCCGTTCCAAAAACGACGCAAAGCGGTTTTTTTTTTCAATTTTTGCACTTCAACTAAGGACTTTCTGCAGAAATGACAATTTATTCTTGCATCACTGGCTTTCCAAACTTAAAGAAACTACTAAAGTTTGATTTAAAACCAAAGTCGAAACATGGTTTTCTTGTTTAAGAAAGATTGAGTTCTTTAACTCAGTACCATATCGTGATGGGCGGTTTAGGCCCTTTTAGGAGTTAAGAAGGACTTAAACCTAATGTTCCACTAAATAGGGATTTAAGTTTAATGTACTTTTCTAACTTTCTGGTTAAATATAGACTGCAAAACAGTCTCTTCTTTCGCCGGGAGATTGAGAATCATATGGGAAACTGGAAAGAGGAAATGGACGCGCGAACGAGAGCCAAAAAGGAATGGGGGCGAGTGGCTGAATCATATGTTCATATGATTAATTGTGTTACTTATTTTTGAAATCATTATGATTTCTTAACCTTTGCTAACTTGCTAAACAGGTGGCTGCGAGTCAAGAAAGAATTTCGAAATTAGAACAGGTACGTTATGAAAAAATCATTTCAATTCACCTAACCCATCGTTGACACTTTTATTGCAGTGAAGCCCCTTTCTTCATAAGTCAAAGAAAAACTATGTGCTAATTAAGAATACAAAGTGAATAAAAAATAAACTCATGAAATGAAGCAATGATGATTTAAAATAACTGAGAGCTGATAAAATTTTTTGTTTGCTTAAATTTTGTTTAAAGTCACGTATATAAAGCATCTCGAACATGAGGCAGTCCCACTTATCTTTGCATTTTTTCAAAACATTAAAACAATCAGAGAGGTTGGAGGTGTCGATCTACTTTTAACGTTAACTTTTATAACCAAGGTTTTGAAATCAAATTTATCAAGGACACAATTGATAAAGGTTTGACTTAAGAAGCTGATACAAATGCAGATACTCCAAACGTCATTGCCATGAATAACTGATGGGGAATCTAAAAAACGTTGAGTTGTCTATAATTATCTAAAGACCTTTCTTGTTGAAACACATCAAAATATTCAACAAGAACATTTTAAAATGATCAAGTTTCTTCTTGAGTTAATATGCCTATAATTATATTGAAAAAGTTATTACTTTGGCATTGTTTTTCATAAAATTAATCTTGATAAATATAAAACTCATAAGACTGATCATTTCTTTAGTTTAAACTTAAGGTAGCAAACTTACATTTAAGTTTCGTATAAATTAGAAACCAAAAATTGATTTTACTACATAAAGAGTAAATGTTAATTGTCTTTTGCCACACCGCAGGAGAAGGAACACTGGCTGTTAGAGTCTCAGTTATTACAAGTTAAATACGAGAAGGTTTGTTCGTTTGTGTATTAATTTGTTAGGAACTACGAGACACCATCGTAAGTAGTATAAGTGGGGAGCAGAAATATCTACCATGGGTGGTATATTAAATAAGATGTAGATACAAGTCACCATCATAAGTAGTATAAGTGGGGAGCAGAAATATCTACCATGGGTGGTATATTAAATAAGATATAGATACAAGTCACCATCATAAGTAGTATAAGTGGGGAGCAGAAATATCTACCATGGGTGGTATATTAAATAAGATGTAGATACAAGTCACCATCA
>JAOTRI020124201.1:0-22393 GCA_028564885.2 Zoanthus sanctaehelenae
CAAGTTGAAAGAACTCTCTTTCGCATGGTTACAGAATAATCGATTTGATGTAAGTATCACAACTATAATAGTGATGCCGGGGTGTATTTTAAGCCATTCTGAAGCTCTTAACAGTCCAAGGCGAAGTTCCTTTAACTTGAAAGGGAAACTGTATCCGGGACTGCCAAATGTTTCGTCGGTCGGTCAAATGAATTTTACTCTTACAATATCTCGTTGGATATTATTTTTAGATTTCCAGCAGTAGTTAGACAAGTTACGAGTGGAGGAAAAACTGCTACGCGTGCGCGTAACTTACAAAGCACGTCTCCAAAAATTGAAGATGCTACACGCTTTTCTTTTTATTAGAAACAGTAAACTTTTCCAAGGCTCACTATTCTCAATTTTTTCTACGATTTGAGCCTCAAATTTTTCTATAAATGTTCTTATTTCTAAGTGTGGTTTGAATAAAATAAAAACTAAGCCTAATGTATTGCAATTCATGTATTTGAAAACAAATATTAAGTTGTAACGTACTAACTTCGGGGCAAGTATACATACGTGTACGGACGTCGACAAAATATGGAACCCCCAAATGGACCCTCAAATAGATCCCTTATAAAAAAATAGACAGGGTAAAAAAAATACCTACCTAATAAACACCTATCCGCCCACATGTATACTAAAAACGCCTAATAAATACCCCTCCATCTTCCCGTCTTACGCTCGCGGGAAGTTACAGCCTCACCCCTGCAAGTAAAAAGAAAAACCTAAATGAGGGCCTACATCAAACAATGTTTTTTTATTCTAAGTTATTGCATTAACTCGATATTGCTTTTTGTTTCAACGCTTGTGTATACCGTCCTTTATCTTTGAAAATAAAAATATATATTATATATATAAAGAAAATAACAAATGAATTGATTAGGACCGGGCCATACCTGCTTTTACAAATAATTTCTGTCAACGTATGAGTTCCGAAAGTGCGACCTCTGAAAATCATTTTGCTTTGTCGTGTCAAAACTTTTGGTACACGACAAAACTTCAAAGGTTCCGTTGTCAAGCTTTGCGGATTTACTTTGCCAAGTTCGTCCAAATAAACGAATAATTTCTGCAATATATCAAAAAATGCAAGCTTAGTTAACACAATGGTGTAAAGTTACAGTATAAAAAAAAAAGTTAACACGACGTATATAAATTTTAAGAGAACAACCATATTTCAGCTGGCCAAACAAGCCTTCTTCAGGTTTGAAAACTTTTTAAAAAATTGGTAGTTCAACTGTTACAAATTTTGACCGTTTATTATGAAATATAATGAGCGTGCTGTAATACGTAAGAAACCAAAGGAATAGTAGGAATTATAAAAACTGTTAGATGAAAAGTTTTTCTTGCACTGATTTAAGCTCTTACAATTGTCGTGCTTGGCATTGTTGTATTTCAGGACGAGATTCATCGTCTATAGCACAGCTATTGATTAAATTGTTATCTATTGTCGCAAAGAATGTGTTCATTCTGCAGACGTTTTCTTCGCCATCAAGTATTAAGCTACCGTCATCTCTTTTCAGAGGTCCAATATTTTTACGCATAATGCATGGGGTTGTTGCTTTACTAATTAAATTCCAGTATGCGCTTCTTTTCTTGACTTCTAATAACATAATTAAATGATGTAAATAACAAGAAGATACTCGAAAAAAAAGCCAACCCCCAGATGAGATTTTAACCCATGACCCTCGGTGTTCTAGTCAGATGCTCTACCAACAGAGTACTGGATACTCTATGGTGATCAAGGGTCGATTTTTTGGGTCTAGACTAAAAACATGTTTGAAAAATAGGATGCTTTAGATTTCCTCAAAGCCAAAGTAACTTCGTTCTTTGCCTTCTTATATTCAATATAGAGTTTTTCGTATTTAGTGCTATTTTATATAATTTAAATCTTCGGTTCATTTTGTAGTGAATGTCATTAGTTATCCATGGCGCAGATCTATTTCTGATTTTGACCTCTCTCCAAGCGGCGTGCTCATTGGATATGTCTGTGAATAATTTCTGCCATACCGAAATCTTGTCGTCACCATCGTCAAAGATTGATCTAATATGAAACGGTGCAGATTCGATATCAAACCGAAATCTATCTCGACCAATTCTGTTGTAATCTCTCAATCTAATGCATTTTGGAGTTAGTCTTTTGTCTATTAGTTTCATTGTAGTATATCTAGGAAGACAACAGGAAAGGGGTTTTAAGGCCCAGCTGTCTCACAAACACAATCATTCCGATACAGGACTCGGGATAACTAACTGCTACCCTGAGTCTGATAATGAAAAGAGCCTCTCTCTTACTCTTAGTTATAGCAAACCCCTTTCCTGATAAATGGCTTCATATACTAAATTATGATGTTATATCCCCTATGGGAATACTCCTGACTTGCTGATTAGGTTTTTTCCTGTAGCTACAATTCATAAGATCTAAGATCTATCAAAGTACTTGATTATCTGACACTACATTGTGCATATTAAACATCTCCGTCAAAAATAGAATGGATCGAGCTTAACTGTATTTCTATTATCGTTGGAGTCACCATCTAAAAGCATAAAATCACAGTTAAAGTCTCCCAGTAAATCAATGTTAAATGTCTTTAACCAGGCTTTCTCTAAAATAGAAACAATATGATCAAAAAATATATAGTCGTCTTGTGGTCTATAAATTACAGCAAACAAAACAGATGAACTTAATTGGAAATTTAACTTGAACCCAAGCGGTTAATTTTAAGGCTAGTAGTTAGTAAATCTATCCAATGTACAGCTTTCAGATAGTCTGAATAATAAAGCATACATCCTCCACCTTTGCGTCCAATTCTGTCATTCCTTAGCATGTTTCATACCAGGGATACTTATCTCAGTATCTAGATGGGAGCTGTTAAGATGCATTTTTGTAACGGCGAAGCCACTACAAAAAAGTTGTAAACATTTAAGTTAGTCGATTTTATTTAGGAAACTGCAAACATTTAAGTGCGCTGCTTTTACATGCATCTTTATTTGAGCCAGGCTCTAATTGCTTCACCAGTTCAGATAAGTTATCACTATCAGGCTTTAATTCAAGTTGTTTAGTTGAGGCACATTAATGTTGGTCGCTTCCACGGAGCCATCGTCATCATGAGAAGCAAAATGAAGAGCTGACAAGTGCTGTAAATTTACGATATCGTAGTTTAAAAGTTTCTTTCAGTACATGTAGACCATAACCACAATAGATGTTCCGAAGGTGCAACCTTATCGCCCTTGATATAAAAAGTACCTTCACATAAATTGCATGATAATGAGCAATAGTCATGCATAGAACAAGATGGCATCTATGTTTAGTTGTAGTGCTAGGGTTTGGATTGACGTCAGAGCTTATCAAGAGGCGCGATAGCTAAAAAATGGAAGAATTGTTTGGATATCTACTCAGTCAAGGAATTTGAGACGCAACACTTATATTGATCCAAAATAGCGACGGCCATGTTCATCTGCTGCTTCAAATTCAAGAAATAAGTCACTCCGTTAAATTACCCAAATCTTGTCCATAATTGTTTAAACACTGAATATAAGTGGAAGTTCTAACATAAATGTAAGGAACGTTGTGAAAAAACATAAAAATACAAACCCTTAAGACAACGCGTCCTTCCATGATGAGCGTGACTCATGTAATGTCAGCCGTTGTTTGTGACTTAGGTTACAATATTAGAATGATAAAAGGAGGAACAAACATGGCTACTTACGCGGCTTAGCTTTTGACTCGTGTTCACGAAAATATAATTTTGCAACATCTAAATTGCCCAAAAATATCAAAATTTTGAAGCAGGCTGTCCTATTTATGCTCTAATTATCATTATAAACTACGTTATACCGGCACCGCTGACAAGCTCATTTTTTGCAACCACGGTTCAGACATTTTGTTGACACTATCACAGGGTTTTTTTTCGTTTTGTATTTAATTTTGTGATGTACTGAATTTGTCTAACTTGAAAAAACAATCACAGAATTATCCTTCTGCATAAATAGATTTAAAGTAAAATAGGTTAGCTATAGCATTCAGTTCTCCTTTTAAGAGATCCCTCTTTCTAATCATCCCAATTTTTCATTTTCATAACATTCAAAAAACGTTAGCTGCTCATTCAGTTGCTTGCATTCAAATATGACTTGTTTTACTACAATCAATGCAATTATTTATATATTTATTGTTTAAATAGTGTCTTCCTACTCATATCATGCATCTAACGGCAAAAATAATCGAAGAACAATCATACAATACAATATATATTTATTTGCATTTCATTTATACATGTCTCGATGGTTACAGTTTTATATTTCTTTGTGTTTTATTTGGTTAGTATTTATACAAAAGCATGAAGACGACAGAACCGAGTTGTGCAAGTACCTAGCTAGAGCCGTAGAGGTGGCGCTCTCGTTACTACTTGAAAACAAGTTGTTACAATTCATACAGCGTATAGTCATTTAAACCTTTTACTTGTTGCACTTTGATTTGCGTATTAAAATTTTATCTTGTACGACAATGTCTTTGATAATTAAATGAACCAGCCGCTTCTTCTTCACCATATATGCTGCTTTGACGTCACAAGGTTAACACATTGTCATTGGTCCGTTTGAAAACAAACATTTTTTTATCTCTCCGCCTGTATAGTTCTAGCACGGCTCCATACAATGTAGCCAGCTTCGCATCTTTGTTCGGCGTGCTCATTGGTAATAAAAATGTTATTGACATACCACTTATACAGTTTTTGAATTTCAAAGACACATTTTTCGTTGACCATCTTTAATTATGTTTCACAAGAAATAGCACCAAAAAGGCGGTGATAAACATTATTTAAACGTATCCTTACCGATTCATTATTATTTTACGTTTAGTTTACTTTATATACATTTTAAGTAGTGATGGTTATATGGTCAAAAATTGACTTATATACATGTATTGGCTTAGCTCATGATCACTAAGTTATTACCTATATTGAATAACTACAGAGTTGATAAAAACACATCGGCTTACATATTAAGTCTTTGATCCGTGTTGTCTCATTTATTTCACATAGTTTTGGATTGCTCTTTAGCTAGTATTACAAAATGGTCCCATTTTAAACTGTGACCAGGTCACACCGCTTTTATACAATTTAGAATAAGAACAGTTGGAAATTTAACAAATGGGCCATCCGACATTCACTGCATACGTAAAATCCAGGTGACATAGTTGATCGATCAAAGATTTAAAGCATATCGAAAACGTTACGGGGTGAATGATTTTTAAAACAATTAGGATGTTTAAAATTTTTTTGGAGTTAATTTTCTTTTACGGAACAAAACCGTCTTTTAACTAAAGGTAGATTTTTAATTTTTATTTTTTAAAAAACGGGCATTGAAAGCTAGTTGTTGTCTTTTGCACACTTTTGCGGCATGTAAAAATCCTAATTTATCAAAAAAAAGTAAGATTATATAAATAAATTGCTTTGAAACGTTTTCCTACGTTTTCTTAACCTAACCTTTGGACTAACATACAGATAGAACATCTTGCAAACAATTAACTGATAACCTGAGTAAACACACGATTTTCATTTATTTCCATTGCATGTAAAAGTTCTTAGCTTGTGTCAATACATCTGAAGCGCTGTATTTGCTTTATTGCATATTCATGTTTTGATAAAACGTCGGTTTTTGTTATCAAGTTTATTGACAATATTTTGTTCTTGCATTTTTCAGACTTTGTAGTTTCAATCAGGAGGTCATTTTTGGCATATAACGAACTGGCTTACTGGTAAAGTAATCGCCGAGTGAATTGAAAAGATCAAATGAGGACGACAAATAACTTCACTGAGTTAAACAAGACTTTATTACTGCAGTTGCCGCTGGCGGAAATGTCAGTAATTACTGCATTTTATGTGTTCTTGGTTCTTGCTGCCTTGGTCGGTAATTGCCTGATACTGACCGCGTTCACGGTCAATAAAAAACTCCGTACAATTACTCATACGTTAGTGATGGGGTTAGCATTGAGTGATATACTTGTTGGACTGGTGTCAATTCCATGCTGGATGTTTATTGACTTGTCCCAATACAACAATAAACCTAAAAACAATAACGTCATCAGATTTTATTCTGCATTTGATATATTTATTGGAATCGCCTCCATCCTTCAATTGACTTGTATCAGCATAGAAAGGTGTCATGCGGTTGTGCGGCCAATCAAACATCGAACGTTATCCAAACATGTTTTCTTTATTATGATTGCTTGTCCTTGGTTTTACTCGGCTCTGATGGGCTGCCTACACCCTCTGCAATATCAAACCTGGGAATCGAGTTTTACTATTTTGATGACCACAACGGGGTTTTTCATTCCATTCCTGATCATTATTATTGCCTACTCTACTATATACAGATACACACGGCGAAGATCAGATATAATTATCCAGAGGCACACTATCGCGCAAAAGAAGCGTATTAACAAAGAACTAAAGCTTTCAATCACTCTAGCTCTTATAACGTTGATATTTGTCATCACGTGGCTCCCTCTGTTTGTGATAACGCTTATTGCCACGTACAGCTTGAGTAGTCTTGGTGGTGGATTGACTAAAATTCGACTAATAAAATTCGTTAAATGGATGCACTACAGTAACAGCGCTATAAATCCATACGTTTACTCTTGTCGTAACGAGGGAATAAGGACAACCCTCAAATTTATTTTGTGTCGAGTATTTTGCCGAAAATATTTGCCAATGATTCATAAACAAGACTCGGCTATGTCAACCACTATATGGAAAAACTTCAGCTCCAACACCAGGAAGCTAAAATCCAGCGACGAAAAAACTCATTTTAGTATCCAAATGTGTTCCTCCGTGTAGATGAAAGTGGGCTTCTACACGATCAATCTAAAATATGCACGAATTTGCTATTACCCAGGATGCACCTCAACCAGGCTGCTTTCAGGCAAACAAGTTTGTCTGATTCTAAAATTAAGAATCGCGCAAAATAGGCGTCATTTTGGATTATTATGTATGTAACGTATTTTGAGGCTATGGTTAACTCATGCAATATATGAAATGACAATTCGAAAATTAAATTTCAGATATTCAGCACTTGCATTTTAAGATTTTTAATTTGTGAATTTTGATTTTAGATCTTTCATTTCGTTTCATTTCAGAATTTGATTTGTTGTCTTTAATATTGGGTTAATATTAGAACTTAAAATTGAATAATATATATCTACAAATAGCTTCATTTTAGAATCAAGAAAACTGGTTTTCATCCAAGCAAGCTTGCCCTTAAGCTGATCAACAGCGTGCATTTGCACGATTAGCTTCAATATAGAGGGGAAAAGTTTACCCCGAGCGAGGCAAACGAGGGTAATTTGACTACGTTGATTTTGTGCTTGTGGAAAGTACTTACCTGAATTGCGGATGGCGGCGCGCCGCTGGTCCTTTATAAAGTTAAACTGACCTTGTTTCTAAACTAGAATTGGAATGAATATATTATCATAAAGCAGGCCCGTAGCCAGGGGTTTTTTGGGGGTTCGGGCGAACCCCCCCTTTTTCAGCGAACCGGCCCCCTTTTACCAGCGAACCCCCTTAGTAAAAATCAAACTTTTACGTTTATTGGAAAGATAAAGTTATCTGTCTTAATTTAAACATCAGTTGTGTAAGAAGTAATAAAGTGTAGATAAACATGCTGTTAAACAATATCCAGATGCTTGTAATTCATGCAAGTGCTTGCGCCTCCATAGTAGCTTTGCCCCTTAACCCCACCGGGAACGTTAGGCGGGCCCCTGGATCGTACTCCCAGAACCTCCCCTCGAAGTATCCTGGCTAAGGGCCTGTAAAGCTTGAAATTAAAGAGACTGCAATCGTTGACGTTGAATTAACATGTAACTTGAATTTGAATAGACGTCGTACATCCTTGAAGTTGAATGGATATATATCTTTAATTTAAATTGGCATCATTGAAGTTGAATGAACATTGTTTTGTTGAATTTGATTTTGCAACGTCCCGCCAACCATGTTCCGGTAATGTTAAGTTTTTCACAAAACAAAGTCCATTCGAAATATTAATGGTTAATGGAATACTAAACTGTTTGCATAACGAAAATGAGTTAGCGCTAAATCTTTAACGAAGCCTGCATTTATCTCGGGTTCTGTAGTATAGTGTTAAGTGACGGCATACTAGTCCATCACAGGTTAACACGACGGTACTTATTCACCTCGTTTAAAATCAATCCCGAACGAACTGGGAACATTATCATTGTGATTACAATACAGAGATCTGCGCCAACTACGTCCCACAAATATTAGTTGAATTCTTCTAAATCTTATTGAAATTCAATCCCGAAGTAAACACAAATTTTATAAACGTATAGATAGAAAAAAGATTGAACGCGTCAATAAATATATACGAGTTTGTTTTTAAAACAACAAAATACAAGTAATCCAGCAAGTTTCTGCAAAAAGAAGATAAGCGGACATATTGTTCTTAACACTATATCTCTTTAGGTGGAAATCTCAAGGTCCAATTAAAAAACTGAAGAGTAAATCAACACTGAACTAATAACCGTAGGCGTAGAACGTCAGTTAATCGTTTGCTGTTGTTTCTGGATCAAAGCACGGCGCGCAAGGATAACAAAAAATGCAACAGCCACACTGAATAAATAGTAAACGTTTTTAGTGCTGTTCGAAAACTGTCACCATTTCTTTCTAAACAATAAAACGTTTTGATGCTGTTTGTCAAGCTGTTTTTTTGTCCTTAGACTGCAGGGACATTTCCTTCACGGGTGGTGTCGAGGTACGTATGTGACCCCACTATAGGCAGGGCTGTCCACAAAAAATGTTTGAAAAATTGCTCCAATAATTTCAAAAAGCTCGAAAGTTCAAAAGTTGTTGATTAACAACTGAACCGATGTTAATGAATACATTTCAGATGCTAGTTGCATATTCATTCAATAAAACTGTAAGATCCAGTCCCTCTCTACCCAAATCCTAAAAATGTGATTATTCCCCTTATTATTACAATAACCACATGACCTGATTTAAACCAAACAAACATTACTAACATGCGTTTTATTTAGGAAACATTAAAGATTTTAATCTTTTTGTCTATGCTGATGTAGTACAGAGCACTGTCTCTGGATGGATACTGTTTTAGGCCATCCTTTTCTCCTCTACAGACTGATCGATATAAATCAAGCTTTCGTGCGCTAGATGTCATATTGTAACGTAACATGACGGATAACTCCACCATTTCCTCTAATGCTGCCTGCTAAATGTATTTTGCTGTAAAAACGATTTAGTAATAAATGATTTAAGTTATACATCGTATAAAAGAAAGAATACTTACTGGCGTTTCGGACGTTAGTCCTTTGTGGGAATAAAAGAAAGAAAAAGCAAAAAAGAGAAACACAGAAACACTGGTTCAGCTGTTGCTGAACTAGGTTGCAGTAACAAGATCTTTTTGACCATGCACCAGCAGGTGGAAAGTGTTTAATTTTGTTGCAGAAGGTATATATCATGCATAAAGGCAACCAATTTTTAAAGTCAAAACTTAATTTTAGTTATGAAATGTTTTAAAAACCACAAAAACCCATTCAAAAAGAGAAGAAGATTGCCCAAAATCAGAATTTATAAAGTTGCTCAAACGTTACAGACCTAACTTTAAGGCAAAAAAATAAAACAAAGCTTTTGCATTGAACATTGTAAGCTAATAACAATTTTTACCTTTGCATTTTTGTGAAGAATAAAATATGTTTTTCTTTGATAGTCAGACTATATATCATTTCGAAAAGTCTGCCACTGGTTTTAGCACATTTTGCCGGGTCTCCGAGGGCTGCGTGAGTATGAGTGGTACCACAAAGTTTGACTACGTTGCCAACTTCTGCAATTCCCGCAATGATGATTTGGCAATATGTCATCACAGAATAAAATAAACTCTTTTTACCAACTTTTTGGTAATTTCGCATTTAATTTTTTCAGGTTGTGGGATGAGTGAAACAAAAGTCTAATCCTAGCTAAAACGAGATTGAAATAACGACCGCCCGCGCCAATGAGTTTTTATAAGAAAGAATCGCATGCTAACTACTACGGAATTTACCTCCATCTTTGAATTTGTAGTGATATGCCATGCTTGTAAGATATCCACAGTTCTAATTAGAATGTTATGAATTTTCCATGAGCTATTCGTGTTTTTTGACAACACAACTAAGAGGGAAAGACTGTTAGAAGTGGTTTTAAGTTCCCTTGGCTCACGAAGACAAAACAAAAAGGTTCACTCATAAATTGGAAGGTTTACTGTGTAGCGCATTACGACAAGTTAAGACTAACAAAAATACTGCAAGTATATTGCCATTTCGTTGAACAAAATTAACATGCATTAAATGATGAAAAGTTCTACACCAAAGTTGAAAATTGGTGTTGCACGGGACTAAAACACTTGGACCTTATATTATAGCTAATAAGCCTTGACACAACCGCGTGCCAAGTTTTGTCCATCTAGACAGTTTTATTGTAGTCAAGTAGTTTTTTAGCCAGTGAGGTCTCTTGTTGAAGCTTTGCATGGACGATTTGTTGAAGTTTACACTCTTTGTTTTGAAAATTAGTCAAGTGACCTGCTCGCATGAAGCCGCTGATCCGGGGAGAGATTGTCATGCACCTGGCTCAAGTGCATTTATGACGAACTACTGACACAGAATATTAATTGGTTCGCAGCTGAAACTTGTTACCGAATCTGCGACATCGCAATAACTTACTGGCATGCATATAGGAAGCTTTTGGATACTGAAAACACAATGTCGGGATCTCCCTTCTTGAATATGGTTTCCGAAGAGATAAGATTTCGTTTTAGCTCAGAAAAGTGTTTTCACCTAATCCTTGATTCCGGAGAAGAATTAAGTCTGAGACCATTTGAATCTGCTTTGGAGAGCCGTAAGTAATCGATGTCACGTATCTCTAATTTTGGGTCTGGACAGGCAACTTTTCAAAGATAGAAAACATTTAGGTACTGCTATTGCAATAAAAATGTTATTAACTAACATAAAAAGTATCATAATACTTTTTGATTGTCCACCCAAAACTTTGATTAAGGTTTATAATATTTCCATTTTTTATTGGGATCATTGTAAGTGTCTAGTGAAAATAAAAACAATGCTAATTATTTAGGTGGAAAAACAAAAAATGTACCACTAATCAACACATTTGTTTTCTTAAACTTTGACAAACAGGCCCATTGTTTTGGGTTTACCTCGGTCTAAGAACTTGTGAACTTTACAAGTGACCTAGAAAAAAAAAACAATCAATTTGAAACAACAGACAGAACGAACATATACTATTATAATAGTGATAAACAAAGAAGAAACTTCTCAGGATCTTACATCGTGGATGAGCCAAAGTTTTGGCTTTATCGCTTACTTTTTAGCAATGTGGACGGTACTAAACACTGTGCACACATGCAAATGCTTCAGTTCAAAGTTTGTTTTAATGTAGTTTTTTTAAACAAATTAAAACTGTACGAGAAGTACCAGGCTTGCTAGACCACATAACAAATGACCTCGTTCTCCTAAGAGTCCTTGTAGTTCAGTGGATAGAGCGTCCGCCCGGTGTTCGGAAGGTCGTGGGTTCGAATCCCGTCATGGACTCAGATTTTTCTGAATATTGATTTGGTCATTTACCGTCCACTTCCTTCCTCACCATGATCTTGTCGACGTTCATATTGAGTGGCACGAGGCGTTTTTCAAACGATTCA
Organism: Zoanthus sanctaehelenae; assembly: GCA_028564885.2. Classification (NCBI taxonomy): domain Eukaryota; kingdom Metazoa; phylum Cnidaria; class Anthozoa; order Zoantharia; family Zoanthidae; genus Zoanthus; species Zoanthus sanctaehelenae. The sequence goes on from JAOTRI020124201.1 coordinate 11,731, forward strand.
TTTTTATAGGTATGAGAGACAAACCAAGATTTCGAAAGAATAACATCTCTGAACAAAATCTAGCATTACCAGTTAGTTGATAAATATCTATATAATTCCATAGAATTTCTTGATCCCAATTTGCTCGTTTGTTGTTCGTGATCATGATTACGGAGGAATCCGAAGCAATCCCCGATTGGGACACTCTTACATCGCAACCGATAGCAACATAGCTACTTGCGCACGCGCAGTAGCTACAAAATATCGCCCTGGGAACCGATAGAGTTACTATTTACACACTGTCCAGCTGCCTTACGGTCCGCGTGGTTGGTCCTTGAGGTGTAGTGGTTAACACGTCGGACTAGTAAACTGGAGATGTGGCGTTTGATTCCTACCAAGGGCTATACATGTTATTTTTCTCTTATTTCATTCAACAAAATTATCAACTAATTTACAGCTCATCCTCGTTGTAAGAACCTGTGAAGTTTTTTCGATATTTTATCACTCTTTGTTCTACGTGACTTGTGAAGTTAACAAGCTCTAACTTTCTTCTAGTTTCTCCAATGTTAAGTTTTGGTTATGCAGGCTAAACAAGTGTTACAATAAATTACGTTAATACTGGTACAGAGAAAATGATTAAATATAAAAGTGGGGTTGGTAATTTGGTGCTTTTTCTTCGTAACACGGCATTAAACAAGATTTCTGATTGGCTGACTCAAGGTTGAGACGAGCTTTATCCTTCTTTTGATTATTTCAATCATTTATTATGTCTTCTACACAAAGTAGAAGCTGTAATTTGAGTGTGAGAAACAATAAAAGGTACCTGGTTCGCTCGTTGGTAGCAAAGCACTTCTAACAAGAAGGTTCTGTAAATGTTTTGTCAAATTTGAACAAAACTAGTGGAGTTTGGGAAAAATACTGGATGTTTCCTGATCAGTTTGCGGAATTCCAAACCTACGAATAATGCTTTTGGTTCTCTAAATTACTGGGGTGATGTATATGTCGAGAACAAACGGGGTTTTCTATTCGATTTTTAATCCAACTGTCGTGAGAGTGAGAATCATATATCCCTACTAAAATTTTAGACATAAGTGCCTGGTTAATTACGTGATCTTTACTACTTTAAGTAAAAAAAATATAAACCATTCAAAGCATTTTGACAGAAATTCTGAATTGTTTCTTACATAGTCTGCCAAGTCCGAGAAACTGAGATTACTGAAAAGAGTTTTTAACATGTGCTACTGCATGTGAAGAACACGTGCTACTGCATGTGAAGATGAGTTAGAAAGACAACCTTTCAAGTCTGTAGGCTTGATATTCCCATATGAACAGAACCACTCTGGCAAAAACTGGTTATGAAATAATTAATTAATTTACATCTTTTATAAATGGCCACTACCTAATATTATCTTGCCTGTATTGAAATTGGCCTGAATCACCTCGCTTGAGATAACATGTTTGAATTTTTAACCAAAATACAAGGGTAGCTATGTTTGTTGCAATAAATACAAAATAATTTTAAAAATATCGCCGTTTATGAATGTGGTTCTTTAGGTTGAGCATTATAAATTTAAATCTTTGTTATACTCTGTTACAGCAAAACAGAAAGAACACAAATTGTGTCATTAAAATGGAATTTAAGTTTCAATGATATTTTTGCTTTATAGATGAGTTTAGCCTGATTTCGTTCATCAAATTGTTTTTAAAATATAGTAGCATGCAAATGTTGATCATGAGATTTGGAGGATAAGTAATGCCAGATTTCCACATTGCCTTACTTCCAATTGCCAGATTTTTATATTGCCAGATTCCAAATTGCCAGATTTACACATTGCCAGATTTCCATAATGCCAGATTACAACATTTCCACATTTCCAATTTGCCAAATTCCACATTTCAACATTACCAGAATTCCACAGTTTTGTATTGTTAGATTTCCTCATGACTACATTGGCAGGTATTTACATTGAGAAGTTTCTACATCTCAAGGCTTGCATGTTGTTATATTTTATAAACTAAAACAAAACATCGATTATCGATTGCTTCTCTTCTAATAGATGAAATAATATTTAAATGATATTAATAAGGAAAAAATACTTGGAAAAAAATCCGAACCCCAGATGGGATTTGAACCCATGACCTCCGTGTTCTAGTCGGATGTCCTACCAACTGAGCTACTGGAGACTCTATGGTGAGCAAGGGTCGATATTTCTGATCTAGACTGGAACTGCATCACGCGGTCACACAGTCTTGTAATGGTTGACGCACATGAATTTCACTAACAGCATCACGCTGTCACATTAATGCATATCAAGATGCGGCCAACCAACCTCCTGTGTGAGTATATACTAGATGAAATAATAATTAAATGATATTAATAATGAAAAGATACTAGGGAAAAAATAATCCAAGCCCCTGATGGGATTTGAACCCACGACCCTCCGTGTTCTAGTCGGATGCTCTACCAACAGCTAGAGCTACTGGAGACTCTATGGTAAGCAAGGGTCGATAATTCTGGTCTGGACTGGAACCGCATCGCGCGGCCACAAAGGGCCGACTAGAACTAGAGGGTCGTGGGTTCAAATCCCATCTGGGGCTCGGATTGTTTTCCCAGTATCTTTTAATTATTTTCTATTTTGTCATAAAAGACTTTAATGCTCATAACTTAGACCCAACTAGCTCTCTATAATTAATAACAGTGCATCGAACATTACGGTTGACATTTTTAAAGTTAAAAAGTATATTGACAAGAATTTTAAAGTATTTTAACATCATTGCATTTTTAGTATATAATTAGTTTTTAAAATTTTAGGCATTTTATTATCATTGTAAATTTTAGTATATATGTAATTAGTTTTAAGAGGCCTTTAGGAAGAGTACTGTTACCGTTATCGCCTAATTGGTGTCACTCTCGTTAAATAAAGTTTTATTGTTAAACAATCTAACAAAGGAAAATAGACTAGATCCCAAATTTTACGTTATGTACTCCTCTAACCGAAGTAAAAAAACAGGATCAAGGTCATCAAAAGGTTTGAAAACCATTCAATAAAGGCCTTTTGGATATCACATTGTACTATGCAGTAATAATTATTTAAAAGCATCTACTTTATTGTTTATCCTGTGATAAGCTTGTGGAATAAGTAAGATACTGCGTCAGGGAACTGTTATATCTTGACTGCTGTTCATTGATTTTAAAATATACTGTACGTGATCAACCACATGTTCTATTTTGGCGAAGTCATGTACTCAGCACCAAAATGTAACACGACATATTCAACGTCTTTCATTAGTAGCCGAATAAGAGCTTTCCTAACGACCATTTAACGAATGCATGAATGTGCCTGCCAAACTTGAGAAGATTTGAAATCGATTTCAAATTGCATTGATTACACCTGACATCCTGATTCCCCAACAACCCGTTAGCTCTCCACAAGCTAAAAATGATGGAGCTCAAGTCTTAACAGCAACTTGTATGCCATAATTTACCCAAACGGCTTTCCAACAGCTGAAATACGACTAAATCAAGACTTTTTAGATATGATCCAATGCTTTTGGGGGATCAAATCCCCTAACCCAGCAGTGATAGAAAAACGTTTTTTATTCAACTTCTTAATAGTGACTCAGCTACAGGAATGGTTGGCATGAAAGATCTTGTCAGGTGAACGAAGTGCCATTGATGCTCAAACCAAGTAAGGTATTTTTTCTAATTCTATACCAATTAGTCTTGCAAGAAATCTTATTTAGACTGAGTGCTTTTGATTTGCTATAATGTTAAAGTTTGATTAATATTAACTGTCGCTGCAATGTACTTATCGAAATAAAACATCTTCTTTGGATAATGATGCTAAGATATTTAATACAATAATCTTTGCGGGGATCTGCAGTACTGGCAAGTTGTGAAAAAATGTCCATCTTAAACGTAATTACTACGTCGGAAGTACTTTTTAAGAGAAAAATAATATGCAACTGGTTTATTTTATGTCGTGCGAATAAGAGTTATACTTGCGGCGTTCCGGGGGTTGGACAACTATATGGGCTCTTAAAGATAAATATGGTTTCAATATACGACTGCCTCGAATGTTGACCAATGTTTCGATGGAAAGTCAGCGCGACTTGATTTAGTGTCATCTAATAGGTTTGCGCTATAGCGAAGCTTTTGCAATAACCGGAAAACTAGTCCCAAAGAACACTGAACACCAAAACCGACGTGTTTGTGGGATCAAAACTGTGCTATCGATCGGTTCCTTCAAAGATAACTTGGTAAAGGCTATTCCTCTGATTGTTGTATAGCGTTATAGTCCACGAGACTCTCCATGTTTCTTCTTTGTCCTTGACGAACACGGGACAAGCGTTTTCTTAATAGACGGCGATGATACTTCCTTAAACGTATCAGAATAAATCCACCAATTAGCAAGATTTCCAACAGAAATATTATTCCTCCAATAAGATATGCATTCTTCGCCTCATCACTTTCCTTATCTGATCCATTCGTAGATTGTACTACAATCGGTAAAAATATAAATTCAATTTTGTAACAAACGCATTTTTTTTTCTACGATATCAAAGATGTTTACTTGCAAGCATAGAGCAAGCAACTATACTACATATTAGGGACAAAATATCTTGATTTTATAGAAAGAAATAAGAGAAAAATAACTTATTAACCCTTGGCGGGAATCGAATCCCACATCTTCGATTTACTAGTCCGGCATGTTAACCACTACACCACAAGGACCAACCACGCTGGTAACGCAGCCGGACAACGTTATGTAGATGGTAACTGTAGGGGTTCCCAGGGCGATATTTTTCTCTATTGGTAAGTTGGTACGCATATATGTTATTATGTGTAGATAATTGTATTAGGAATGCGTTCGTTGTGTAGATATATAGAAAAAAATATAAGAAAAATAAATTTTATAGCCCTTGGTGGGAATCGATTTTAACCGATATTGAACCTTGTTTTTACTATCATTCTTTTCAGTACGCGCTCAAATCATAATTTGCCCCATTTTTCTAAAAAAATCTAAAATGACTTTTAAAACAAGCTCGCTTGTCACCAAGATATAAAATTTTGAGATTTTTGTTTTAGAGACAACTTCTACACATGCTGAATACTGAATATGTTTTATTATTTGAATATCTAGACATAATAGAGTAACTACATGATACTTTTTCAACTATTAGCAGAGCAGTTCAGAAAAACTCGGTATTTTGTAACAAATCGACAAGAGGTGACCGGCGGCTCAATAAATGGTCAGCGGGTTGTGTATGGCGTTTGTTACGATACTAGAACACGTTGAAAGATATAGTTACTGTGTAGTGTTTGGCTAACATAAAAAAAACACTTCTTTGGACATAGACTACCGCAAAATATCCAGATTGCGAACCTCAATGCCGTATTTAAGCTATGATTATCATACCATACGTCATACACCATACCGCTAACAATCTCATTATTATTCCCATTAGGGACCACTGTAACAAACCTTGATAGTGGTGGTCTCAATGATTACAGTGATTCATTGTGATTGGACTAATATTTTACATATCTGGAGTCTTACTATAAAATTATAGCAACTTTGGCGACAAGGATTGAAAATAATTTTTCAAACTGCTGAAGCAGTTGGTCGCATTTGAGCCAAATTTGATAGTGGAGATTTCAATGTTGTGATCCCAAATATACTGCGAGGAATTTTCCTTTAAGATTTACATAAAGAACACCCTGGCATGGTTAAAATAAAACCATTAGTACGGAAATACTTGTGGTGCCCCAAACTTGATAAAGAAATTGAATAAACTGTTAAACTTTGTATAGTATGCCAAGAAACTGCAATGTTGCCAGCCTTATCAATTCAGGCTTCACATGTGGTCCTCGCTTAAACTTAGATTTCACCGGTCTATTTCAGGGTAAGATGTTTCTAGTTCTTATTGACGCTTAATCTAAATAGTTAGACATAATGACTGTTATTTAATGCTAATTCAATAGCACCATCGTTGTCTTAACCCTAGAAGGCATAGGCCAAAAAAATTACACGAAGGCATAAGGGACGGGGGAAGGGTCATCGGACCCCCCTCCCCCAGACTTTCTCTGCAATTCCTCCGTTTCGCTTGAAATTTTGTAGACATACTAAGACACCTTTGTACTTTTTAATAATGGTATTTGTGTAGTCAATAATTGGTTTCCATGGTTACCGTAACCAGATAAATGACGTCATCTCGTCAAAAATATGTTCTTCCGGGCTTTTCTTTACCAGTAGTTATATCAAATTAACTAAACAAGCATACCTCCTAAGTAAGGATAAACACAAAATCGCAAGAAAAGTTGAAGTTTGAAGTAAGAAGAGTTAAACAAATAACGTTAAGATGATAATATTGATAAAACTTTTTTTTGTAAATTTTGTAAAGTTTGCATTAACTTTGAACATAATTTTTTTGAGAACCAATGGGGGGTAGAAAGTCTTAATAAACGTCAAAAATGTGTCAAGTAATAACAAATAACTACTTGAAAATGCATGGATAAGTAACGAAAACTCTGCAAGATATCTAAAAAAGAGGGGGGATCAATTTGACACCCCCCCATGCCTTCTAGGGCTAAGGCACACTGTTAGTACTTTTGTCTTCTTAGAGCACACTGAAACGGACAATCATAGAGTTCAAAGACTTCTCTATGCAAATAATATTCACCACACCATATCTGCACCTGGATACCCACTCACAAATTGCTTAGCTGAGCGCTATGTGGGACATTTTGAAAAATGCCAAAAAGATACAAATGGGGAATAAAGGTTGCGGCATTGCTGACCATTTTAGACAGGTTTCTGCGAACTTATCGCGCAACACCTACATCATTTGGTGATATATTTAATGATTAGACCTTGAGGGCTAATGGTCAACGCTTTTCAGACTCGTATTTCCGAGGCCGAGAAGTCTAATTGTTTTGGTAAAAACCTACCCTTCAATCAAAGAAGAATACACAAATTTAATAGTTCATTTCCGAGTTCTCCTGTGGCTCTGCTTCAAAAAGCTTAAGAGTATAGACGGGAAAGCCTTCATACATGAAAATAAGTTCTGTTTCATGCAAATTGAGGTCATTTTCATAAGAATAGTTTTGTATCTAGCCTTGGAACTTGAGAAATGGACTGTTAATGATGAAGTTCTCTGACATGACAGTTATTGTGGCCAAATAATGATCATATTGCTATTTTGATAAACCATCTTTTTCTCTATACTGTAGTTGGCTATTACAATGCAAGAAGCATGTTTGACCGTTAGTAGGTTTATGTTAATGATGCATAAGCAATCTTGGATTAGGTTAACCGCACTTAGAGCTAAACAGACGAAATAGAACTGTTTTTCTCCTAAATTTTGGTTAAGTGGTACGCTGGGTACCAGGTGTTATATCTGGTGATGTTAGTCCTAGCAACTATAATGTTCAAGTCTTCAACATAGTTTAGAAGCGACATGAGGAGCAACTACGACCTCGGTACATACCTGCCTTGAAATGCCAACAACTACGAAGTGAAAGTCCACAGCCCGGTCATGCTGAAATGTTTTCGCCAGTATTATACTGAACCAACTTTTTTGTCTTAAGGAAACTATCTTACACCCTCACTGTCGCAAAATACCAACGCAAATCCTTTATCTCAGACAAAGACATTTTCACTACCATGGCCAGACTCTAGCAACACCGAAACTACAACAAATCAACCAAGTATAGATACGAAAATCACGATTATATAAGAAGCTGAACCTTTATTTTGGACTATCTTTCTGTGGGAGGGCAGTTCTTATGTCCTTGTTATGCATGCGTGACTTACATGTTGCATTCAAACTTACCCGCTGGATAAGATGTTATAGTTTGATAAAATTGTTGTAACCGACCGCATCCATCTTCTAAGCGGATGATTCTTTGTAATACTTCTTTAAAACCTGGACAACGGCCATTAGACGAATATGAGTTGTTTATTGTGCGTATTTTATCTGAAGAAACAGAACATTTTCCTTTGCCTTTTTTTATCATTGTTTTGGTTAGGTATGTAATGTCGTCATTGCATTTTTTTATCACACTTTTTGGCAGTTGAACGTCGAGTTTCGCTACTGTAATGTTGATCATTTGAACTTTTGTGACTGTCGTGTTACAACCGTCTTTTATGATCCATTTGCGTCGTACTTGGAGAGAACATTGTTTTGATGATTTAATAAAGTCAAAATAGCCTATCAAAGAAGCTCCCTTCTGCAAGCATTCTTCACTAGCCTGGGAATAAAAGCAAAAGAAAGTTAACATTAAGAGTTGAAAATACATACCTAGGTGTTCCGACTTAGTACGTGGCCTTATCGCTTGTCTTTATGTCTCAGAAGAGTAATTGCCCGTGTTGGTTTATTTAATGGGAACAACCTTATTGTTTTCAGAGATTCCTTCATGAGACACTGATACGTCATTCATCTTCAAAACCATATTTTGTGAGTACCCAAATTACAGTATTTCTCGGTACAATATCTTTGGGTCAAAAAGTAAAGCATTGAAATTCTAACACCAAGTGTAATATGGATCCTCTTAGGCTTAGGAATGTTCTAAATCTAAGCACATTTATTCTAAATATATACCTTAAAATTTTGTATAAACTATTATTCCCTTTTTATAGACTAAAAAACGGACGGTACATCTAACGGTTGAGTTATACGGGGTGCGGCTGGTAACTCTTTTTGGTTGAAATGTTTTCGAATATTTAGAATTTCAATCATTTTTCTCAGTATCTCAGGAGTTCTCCCGTGTGCTAGTAATATAGAAGTGTAAGATTTCAAGTTTCTAAACATTGAGCTAAATCTATGAATCTTTAAACTTATCTGGCCTTTCAGTATTTAAAAAGAAACTAAAATTGCTTTTCACGGTCAAATCATTAGGGAACCAACCAATAAAAACTACCCAGAGTAAAATTAATATTTTATTCTATGTTTGGCGCAATTGATTTTATTCAAAGGGCCGGGGAAAAGGGGAAATTTCATGACCAAAAATTAATTTTGAAGACAAACAAACATTTTACTTGCATTTCTATCTACCCAATCGGTTTTTTGAAAAAGGAAGGGCTCACTTTTAACACTAAATTTCCGTTCTTCGGCGAAGCGTTAGCCTATTTGCCAAGGTGCCAGGCTATTTGTCAAGGTGCCTGCCTATCGTGCTGCCTAATTGCTCTGATATCTGCAAATGGTTAGACGTTCGCGTCCTGTCTAATAAGGACGTTAAAACGTTCGTCGTTGGAGACAAACGTGTGTTTTTGGATGTGTCATGTGAAAGGTCTCCCTTAACCTTGGTGGTATAAATAAGGTCTCCCAAATTAGTGGGCCTCTGGCAAACTAAACAGGACTTGAAACCTAAATAAAGTTGTTAATCTCATTTCAAAAGCTAACCAACGCACCACTCAGAAAGTATAATTATATTTCTATAATTTTTATTTTGCTTTGGAGCCTAAAAAGAAACGCTTAATTTGATAATTTGATATTTGGGAGTCAGGTTAGCATAGCGGTCATCAGTCGTGCCTGCTACCTCTACGACCCGGGATCGATTCCTTGGCTCGGTATGTGGGATGAGATTTCTCGATCTCAATCTGACTAGAGGATTTTTCTCCGGGTACTCCGGTTTTCCTCCCTTTGCAAATTCAATTTTCACGTCAAGATCTGAGCAGTCGAGCGATTAAACATTAGCCTCTGGCTAGGTAGAATGGGCAACCACTTTCTTCGCAAAATGACGTTAAACAAAGTATTATTATTATCATTATTATTATTACTTCTTTTTTTATTATTATTATTATATTTTGAGTTTAGTTGCAACAGACCTCCACTCGGTGTTTTTGCATTTGAATCGTGTTTGATAATACCTTTCCCGATGCAAATCCGGTTACAGAAGGGTGCGTGCTCAAGCTGCAGGTTTCTTTAACGTAGTTCTTTGGTACAATTAAGGTTGGTGGGTGGAGTGTCACACCGCTGGCGAATGTAGGGTTGATCTTTGACCTATTCAGCTTAATTATAGTTGGTGGTTGGAGTGTCACATCGCTGGCCAATATAGAATCATTTTTTTTAACTGACCTAGTATGCACAATTGTTGTTGGCGGATCAAATGTAACATGGCTGGCCAGCACAGGGTTGTTCACTTCAACTGATCTATTAGGCTTAATTTTTGCTTGGGAATGAAGTATCACACCGCTGGCCGAAGTAGGGTTACTCTCTTTAACTGACCTATTCGGGTTAATTGTTGTTGGGGGCTGTAATTTGACACCGCTGGTCAATGTAGTCTTGTTCTCTTTTACCGACATGTAATTTCTATTATCACAGTTGATACCAGCACTGATGTTTGAGTTAAAACAATCGTTTTGATTACCTTTGTAAACAAGCAAAGCTGTCGTTAGCAACAGTTTGAAAGATATAATTTCAACTTTATTTGTGAACTATTTTGGATTCATTTCAAAATATTTAATTATTATTTAGGAAACAAAGAAAATAAAACTGACGCACTTTGCAATACTTGACGCACTTTGAATTACCTGACGCACTTTCTAATATCTGACTCATTTCTAATATTTGTGCTTTGTATTTTCTGTCGCACTTTGGAATACCTGTCATGATATGTCCCAAAGACTGGGGATCCTGTGTATGAAGACCGCTGACCGGAGTGTTAGTGTGAAAGAGTTAA
>JAOTRI020124202.1:0-11896 GCA_028564885.2 Zoanthus sanctaehelenae
TTAGATACCCTAACTCATAAAGAATCCTATCTTGAATTACTTACGGAAGATATTTGATAGAAAGACACCAGGAATACAAAAATTGAAAAATGCCCAAAATATAAACTATGAAAGCTTCTAATGTTGCCTTATTACCAAGAAAGTTTGTTTTGATCTAAATGCATATATAAACACCTTATGTCATAATTTTTTTGAAAAGAAGATTAACCCTTTCATGCAAGGTTTTTTTCGGGAATTCTCAACCTGCTGTGGAAAGGAGGGGGCAGAAAAAACCCTCCTCCTCCATAACATTTTTCTTAACTAAGCAAGAGGTTGATACGTTGGAGAATTACTTTAAAACCATGACATGATCTAACGTTTAACCATCTTTTTGTAAGCAAGCTAGTTGTGATGTCATCATGGCATCATTCGCATAGTTTTTAATTTTTTTTTATCAAACATGTATATTTTGCAAAGTTTTATCGCTCAAAGGTCATATTTATCACACTAATGTTAATTCCTAATAAAATAACTATGATCAACAGACATATGCTGTCAATAATTGGCATCATTATGACCTCACTGACTACTCTTTTAATCTTTAGTCTATTTACGTTATTTTATGTTTAAATATTACAAACAAATTCCGATCGTTTTTTCTAGCAATAATGTATTATTTTGACAAAACGCATTAGTAAACACTAATCGTGACGGGCTACCAATGGTCACGAATTTAAAACCAGTTCTACACTCGATTTTTGGACTTGCTGGTTGGCTGGCGTGTTATGAATTATTTTTTGAACAGGTAGTACATCGGTCAGCGGTAGCAGATTTATAACCACATGCGTAGGAAACGCTTTGATACACTGCATAACTGACCCTCTGCTGTAAATGTGCTGTAGTGCAAAGTTTTATAGTTAATGGATTGGTTTATCAGATTTTGCGACAAAAACAAAGTAATTCAAACATTTTATTGAGTCAAATGCTAATCCAATTTTTGGTCGAAGTATTCATCAATGTGACAGTTTTAGCGACGTATCTAGAGGAAGACAATGTGCTTTTATGAGTATTTCAGCTATGTTACTTGCAAACTTGTGTCATGTGTCACAGTGGAGTGTTTAAAATATTTTTTTTCATAAATAATTTTAACTATTCTCATAATCACACAAACATTTTAAAAATTACTATTGCAAATTTTGAACATTAAAGTAGTTTTAAAATTCTAAAGAAGAACAATTGTCAATACTTATTTCAAATCGCTTTTATCTGTCATTCGCATCAGCTCGCAACACTTCACTTATTATTAGAAACTTCCAGTTAGTATAAATTATGACGTAAGCAAAATCTATATATTTGTGCTTTTCGTTTCTGATTTTCAAAACATTTTTTTAGAATTTTAAAAATATGTCCGAAATATGTTCAAAGTATAATGCCTTAACGTGATTTCAAAATTTGATAAAAATATACAAAACGTAAATAGTGTCCCTCCATCCAAACAAACTACCGAGTTAAAATGTTGGCAATTACAGTTAAAGAAAAATCACGAAATTTCAGTGTGTAACTTATCACGGTATTTAAGTCATGCATAAAAATTCCCTTGGGGGGAGGGGCTGATTCAAATCCCTCTCCTGATCATCAGGTCTAGATAGGGTTACTGAGATTGATTTGCTTTGTAGAGTTAAATATTAAGTCACAAACAATAGTAATTGACAGGTAAAAAAAGGTTAAAAGGCCGCGTTGCAAAAGGAAAATTGTGGTTTCTGAAATGTATGCGTCAAATGAATTATATTGCATGTGAAGAGTTTCACAATGTCCCTATATATAACAGACTTCTTTTCAGTACCGTAATACATCCGCAGTTGTTATTAATGTCCACATTTGTACCTGAAAAACTCCGTGCATTTCCTTCCTGCGATAAAAGCTAATTAATTGTTTGTCATGTTTGCTGTCGAATGAGGTGGGATATACAGTGAATATTCATTCCGTATTATCATATGAATCCGTTTGTTATTTAACTTCGCAGCCCCTACACCACAGTAATTTCATGTTACAATGCTAATTCTATATTTTAGAGCGTCACAAAACAAAATCCAAAAATCGATTTATAGAATTTACCAGTTAAAAATACATCTGATTTAGTAAAAAGTTATGTATATTTGATTACAAGCTTTAAAATGTTTACAGCCCGACAACTTGTAAGATACTTAACAATTAAACCAAGAGCGCGCGTTGGATATGAGATGATAAATAGCCAATGACGAGCGTAGCGCCGAAATGGCTATAATCATCTCATATCCAACAAATTTCATGTGTTTTCCGTACCCTTCCATACTTGAAAAAAGCAAAAAAACTTTTAATGAATTGATAAATAAGATTTTTTTGTTAGTTTCCATATATGGTCATTCGGTTATGAGCTGATAACCGAGATTGAGTGAACCAATCAGAACGCTAGAAACGCAATATTCGAGGTTGAAATGTTAATAATAAAGGTTATCTAAAGAGAGTGAATGTAGCAGTAAGTGACTTAGCTCTGAATAGCAACTTCCGATTTTGATACGCCTCTTGTAAAAGGAACAAAATATTTGCCCAGCTCATCGCTATAGTTTGGGAATCAACGGCCATGTAAGCATCTACATTGCTCATCAAAAGAAGAACCACGACAAGTAACTATTTCTAAAAAACGTTAAGAAATACAATTATATTGTAGAATATTCGTACATTTAGTTCATGCATGAAGTAGTAAAATAGCAGCCTGGCCTACTGGAACGAAAAGAGTAGCTGATAAATGAAATTGTTGCTTCGCACTGTCCAGAACCTTTGGTGCCACGAAACCGAAATGTTCTCCTCTCAACACTCCTAAATCTTATTATCACCCAGCTCCCGCAGCAGAGGAGATATGACGACATAAAGTTACTATGATTTGAGCACCCTCAAAACAAACCTACATATATGACCATAGTACAGGCCGTACAACTGATGTGAGGTTTTGGTAATACGATGCTGAATTAGCCCACAACTAGTGCTAACGTATGGTGTTGACACCAACTTAGCGAATCCATTGTCTTAATGTTTAAAACGTACGCGAAAAATGTGGAATTTTAACGTAAAAATGGCCGAAAAAGCCCAAAAATGCAAGAAACTCCGTATCTCTGGAACGAGTAACTTTTGAGATCCCTCATTTTGATAACGGTGTTTGTTTGGAACAGTGACTTAAACCTGTGAATTGGAGAGAAATCGGTTTCCACCCACCTTATGCATGGTTTTCTCCTGGAGTCGCTCTTATAATACTCTTAGTACTCGAAGTCATGAATTCGAAGACTCCTATTTTGACTCACTGACTGGGAGAGCCTTGGTAGAACGACACCAGAAATACTCTCAGATATTCTAAGTCATAATGACATTTATTTTGACATACTAACGGAGAGCCTTCATAGAATGACACCAAAAATAATCGTACACATTAAGTCATAGACTCATATTTTGACTCACTGACTGGAGAGCCTTAATAGAATGGCACCAAAAATAATCGTAGACACTAAGTCATAGAGACTCATATTTTGACTCACTGACTGGAGAGCCTTAATAGAATGACACCAAAAATAATCGTAGACACTAAGTCATTGAGACTCATATTTTGACTCACAGACTGGAGAGCCTTAATAGAATGACACCAAAAATAATCGTAGACAACAAGTCATAGAGACTCATATTTTGACTCACTGACTGGAGAGCCTTAATAGAATGACACCAAAATAATCGTAGACACTAAGTCATAGAGACTCATATTTTGACTCACTGACTGGAGAGCCTTGATAGAATGACACCAAAATAATCGTAAACACTGAGTCATAGAGACTTACATTTTGACTCGCTGACTGGAGAGCCTTAATAGAATGACACCAAAAATAATCGTAGACTTAGAAGTCATAGAGACTCATATTTTAACTCACTGACTGGACAGCCTTAATAGAATGACACCAAAAATAATCGTAGATTTAAAAGTCACAGAGACTCATATTTTGACTCAATGACTGGAGAGCCTTAATAGAACGACACTAAAATACTCTTTAGGCACTCTAAGTCATAGAGACTCATATTTTGATATAATACTTTCAGTACTCGAAGTCATGAAGACTTTGATTTACTAACGGGAAACCCTTGATAGAACGACACCCAAATATTGAAGTCATAAAGACTTTTAATGACCTACTCATGTTAGGATGACGTTTTGTTTTCTAAATATTTCTAACATCAAACTTAATGGTGAATACAGAATAGTTTTTCTTAACCATAAAAATTAAACGAGTAAATAATTGCTAGACGCCATATTTGTTAATGCTGCATTTTGTCCCTCCAAACAATCTGAAGCACTTTTACGTTACGTATCAGGTTCCTTATTTTCGTATTTTAGAATTTTTCTATTTTTTTTTTCCGTTTAATATATAAAATACAAAGGATATTACACGGTGGCGCAAACATACGAAGTTTATCTTGAAGCTGCGCTCACTCCTGAATTATTTTTTTCCACGAGAAGATAATTTTTATAAAATTATGTTCAAGATAACGTGAAATTTTCTTTTTATTACATAGATGCACGTGTTTCGAAAATAAAAAAAAAATAAACGAAAAAGATGGAAAAACAAAGGAATGACGAGAAAGATATCGTCACTAGCGAGGACATGGAAAATATGTCACTCGTATCCCGGATGTAGATGAAATATACGAGTGGTAAATTTTTCAGTAAAACAGTTATATCAATGTCTTGAAAAAATAAAACAAGCCCACGATATCAAACTGGTTTAGCCTTTTAAACACAAACTGATTACCAACGATTGATTAAATTTAACGATTCTTGAAGTATATATTGAGAACAACCATAAAACCTTGTTTAGATATATAAAAACCCTAAATCATTCCACAGTTCATATGGTTTAGAAGACAACAGCATGTTCTAAATTCTCGTCGACAGTAGTAGCAGGTGAATCTTGATAACCAAAGTATACTTACAGGCCTTTTATCGTGGGTTGTACTATCATAACCCACTGTGAGGTCTCTTATTCCAGATATCTTGTAGGAACCTACCGAGCTTGGATACTAAAATGATTCAAAACATTTGTAAGTAGTTTACTAAGTCTGTCAACAGTTTACTATTTATATATGTATCTATTAATTGTCAGATAATTAATTGGTAGTGTACAGTTGATTATTTATGGACTGATATTATATTGATATTTATCCATGGTTTATATTTTATGTTTTATTTAAGCAATAAAACATACTTTTCTATGGGTTTACCAGCATAATAAACCACGCAGGATGCTGGGAGAACACAAGAAAAGTTTGTAAATCCCGAGCCAAAGGCAAGCGGTACCGGTTTACAAACTTTTCAAGTGTTCTCCCAACATCGCAAGTGGTTTATTATTGCAGTGAACTCATAGAAAAGTATATTTTATTGCATTTATGAAATAACTGTGGGTTTACCGGCACAATAAACCACAGTTATTTAACCGATAACAGCGCGCGTACCATTTTGGATATTTTATAAAGTTTATTGAAAATCTGTAAAGATACGAGACAGTTCAAAACCTAAATCATTCTTGGAAAAATGTAATCTGAAATTTTTATTCATTTTCAATTTTTAAAAAAAAAAAAAATCTGCATCTGAGAACGCCGATGGAATCAAACATGCCGTGCCCACTTTAATTCATAACCTTCAGGACCGAGTTGTTCAAAAGCGGGTTAAGTTTAAACCTGGGTTAAGCAAAAATTCAAAGAGTAATTTCTTCTTTAAGAAAAGATAAACGTTTATTTATAAATGCTTTTAGGATATTTCTCGGAAAAGTCTTGTTTATACCAAAATTACGGCTAAAATCTTTCCTTGTAAGATTGGAAACAAGATTGTGGTTTAAACATTTAACCCTGGGTTAGTATTAATCGGCTTTTATACAACTGGGCCTTGATGTTTTTTACAGTTTTTATTAGAGCCGAAAAATAAAGTGAAAGAGGAAAGGTTTGGTCTTGAGTTTGATACATAAAGTATAGTTGAAAGGCTAAGATTCAAGTCCCATCGTTAAGTATTCAAAATAATATTCTGTTTTAAGGAATATGTGCGAAAATGATATTCGCGAGCGAGGGTTGCTCATCGTTCTTATTTTATATGAATAATATAAGTTTTCCAATCTTTTGTTCCTCACATTTGTAAATATTTCAAAGCTATCATAATGAAACTTTGCCATTTTAGTAATGTCACCTTGCTGTTTCTACTTCTAAATACTATCTTGTCACAGCTAATTGATTTAAGGTAGCTGAGGTCCTATCTGTAAGGAGTCTATTAAAGATATATTTATTTTAGTTAAATATTCTCGATTAAAAAGAGAGTGGATTTGAAACAAAGGTAGGAATACAATAATCGTGCGCAGAGTTAAGTCTAAGGATGGCAGTAAATAAAAATTATACCTTACCTGTCCTTTTTCGAGAGTTCTTATCCTGTCAAATATCCTCTTGATTGTTGGAGGATCATAGCACAAATAATACGCATTGATTGAGATGTGTACACCGTACCTAAAATGTTGGGATCAGATGACCTTCAGATATCAGTAAGATAAACAATGTCGTAGATTTGTTCATCCGAAATAATAATAATAATAATAATAATAATAATAATAATAATAATAATAATAATAATAATTATAATTATAATAAGGTTGCCCATTCTTCCTAGTCACAGGCTAACGCTTAATCGTTCGAAGGCACAGAACTTGGCGTGAAAGTCGAATTTTCTGAGGGAGGAAACCCGGAGTACCAGGAGAAAAACCGTTGGAGTCAGATTGAGATCGACAAATCTCAGCCCACATGCCGAGCCCGAGCCCGGGTCGTAGAGGTGGAAGGCACGATCGATGACCACTATGCCAACCTGACTCCGAAAAAGCGTCAACACCAAAGAATGCAAATGAAAACATCCAAACACACCTTTCATGTAATTTGTTCAGCTGATCGTTGAGAGTTAGACCCTGGCGTTGAAGGTATGCAGCCATTTCAGCCATCACCACAGCTGCAGTGACGCCATCTTTGTCCAACACGTTTGTGCCATACATAAAACCTGTTAACATCAAACAAATTTCATAGAAGCTCATGGAGTATGGGAAGCCGTTCAGCGTTGCCAACAGTAACTGAAACTGAAATGTACAACCTAAATGTCTATGATAATGTTCGTGTTATGCTGATAGCAAACTGCAATGATTTGAAGAGTATTCCAGACATGCAAAAAAGGCGTTCAAATCTCTAACTATGGAGACTGGCAATCTAGCTAGCGCGTTTGACATTTCTTGCTAACAATTTTGTTAGACGTCGAACAAGGTAATAGACTTTCGGGTTACACATACATTTCAATTTCAGTCACCTTTGGGAGCGACGGCTTTTCATAACGGAGCAAATATGGATCATGTAGAGAAATGTCTTTACTTATTTCTTTAATTATTCTGGATGTTCGTAGCAGGTTTCGTTTTTTTTTATTTCAATGACCACCTTTGTATCTAATCAAAAATTTTGGTTAAGCAGCAAAAATTTAATAATGTATTAAGCAAAATGGGTTTACAAAATATTTAATCGAGTTCTAGTCTAATGAGTTAAAAAAGAAACAATTATTCTTTTCGTACTAATCGTCTGAATATGTAAGCGAGAGAACCCTGGGAACAAGGTTGCCGTGACCTATGCCGAGCATTCACGGTTTCATCACATTTTATGATTTGAAATTTGAATTCACCGTCGAATAGGAGCCTTTAGCTGATCTTGAAACGATTGGATTAAATTTAAGAGTCATATTTTGATCTACCACAAAAATTTGTGCAAAGTTCTGGGTGTTTTAAATAATCACTTTTTTTGGTCTTAGGATATACTACTAAAGCATTCCCCCCTCCCCCCTTCCTTCCCACCTTTTTTTTCTCGGCGTGACCTAAATTTTATAACTAAAACCGGATACTGAGACGCAGTTTGATACATTGTCTTTTTAAGCCTCCATTGTTTAAGAACCACTAGTGTTATTTATGACAAAGGGTAACGACGTAATGAGTCATGAAATTTTGTCAAAATATTATAGTTTGACTTCATATTAAATGGTTGCTGCTTCTTTTTTTAATTAAGATGAATACGAACGAGGATACTTTGGTGAAACAATAAGCAACGGCTCCTAACAAATAAGCTTTTGTTATCAAATCAAAACATAAAACTTAAATTTTTTTTGCATTTTAAAGTGTAACGTGGCCTTAAAAATAGAATAATTTTTATTAAAAGAAACTTGTTAACTATAAAAAAGGTACAAGTGAAGAAAATTATTTGGTTTACATAAAGCATATTTACAGTTTGATACCTATTGCTTCTTCATATGCAAACAAAACTGTTTTTCCTTCTTGGAGTTTTTCCCACGCACAATTTCCCATCCATTTAAATCCCGTTAACGTTTCCTAGAAAGAAATAGCAGATAATTTCCATTACCTTCGCATCATCAAATGGTTTTGCTTCGTCTCTTCAAAAATCAAATCTAGGCAGAGCCATGAGTCGAACCCGGTAAGAAGGACTGCAAACAGCAGTTATTTGTTGTCTGCATTCAAATAGATCATTTCCGAGTTTCATTGTGCTTCTGTTTCAACGCGAGTCCATGTGTGAAGCCATTCTTATGAAAATGATTTCAATTTGCATGAAAATGAAATTGAATGCAGAACTCATTTTCGTATGAAAGGTTTCGCACTTAGACTCGTTTTGAATCAAAGGCACGCGAGAACACAACAAATGGCCTGCTTGCCCACCCAGCCTCGTTTTGGGCAACATATTCTTTTGATTTTAAATCTCGTGAATGAGGCTTGACGGGCAAACTTGAATGGAGACCAAAGAATCATTAATACCGTGAAAAAGGTCTATTCTCGTACATAGTGGCTTCCCTTTCATATTTCTTTATTCAATGCATACTAGTAATAAAGAACATATTTCAAGGTTCGAGAGGATGCACGTAAAAATGGTTTGTAGAGAAGATTCTGGACGTGAAGTGAACTTCAAAGTAAATAATTTATTGCAAGAAGATAAACGACCATAATTCCACAAAAAAAAGATCAATCGATCAATAAAACCTATATGTATTTTAGAAGTGTTTTCATTAATATTTAGTACTATATTTATGGTTGCTTCTATTATCCTTAGTGTTACTATTATTATTCTTATAATTACTATAATTACTATAAAAGCATTTATACATGGACAAAGATTAGATAAACCAAATATTGTATGGATGAATAATCCAGTGGTACATACCTAGGAAATTGAGATCAAGATAACAAAATAATAAAGAATAAGCTTTAATAGCTAGGATGATGTAATATACCATAACTATTTATAAGAAACTATAATGATATTTAAAAATCATTTAAGAAATGAAAGAATAACAAAATAAGACAGTATACACCAGTAACTAATTTTGTAGAAGCTAGGCGTCTCCTTGGCTATTTCATATCCAACGTGCGCTCTTGGAATAATTGTTAAATATTAGTCTACCTTAAACAGTAGCGAGCCTGAATCATAGCAGCTATGCAGTCCTTTCAATAAGCGGCGACAAAAGCTGTCGGCTACTCGGAAAAAAATCTCGAACCGTGGTCGGCTAATTTCATGCCTTGCGAAATGTTACTATGTGGGGAATCTTCCGAATTCTACTGGACAGGTGTTAATCGCTAGCTGGCTACTTCCCGATTCATGGTCTCCTACTTTTAAATTTATTGAAAGAGCTGCTATGAAAAAGTTATTTGGCCTATATTCAGGCCTCATCTACATGGCATAGCTAATAAAGTTGAGTTTCCTCTAACAGGGTTACCACAAAGGTTCCATTTCAAAATTCCCTGGCAATCCCCTGACCAAATTTCCTTTTCCCCTGACCATAAATAACAAATTTTAGTATAATTTCCAATGGCCTCCAACCACCTCTCACAGCCATCCTTACCTCCTTTTTATTGAATTATGCTACATAATAACACTGATAGCTGCTACACAGCAATCAGTTTTGGTGCATGCCCACACAAAAACAACATAAAACATTGTAACTGTAACCAGTTACATGTAAGTTGTTCTACAAAAGCAACACCAAACAGTAATCAAAGAAATTCCCTGACTTTTCACTGAACAAAATCCAAATTCTCTGACTTTTCCCTCAACTTGAGAAAAGAATCTTTACCCTGACTTTTCCCTGACCTGTGGCAACCCTGTCTAGAGATTTTTTTATTTTTTTTTTTAATATTTATACAGGATATCCTGTTTAGCAAGGTAGTTTAAAGGGAGCCCTACTATAACATAAAACAACAACAAAATAATAATAACATTAACAAATTAAAATCAATAGAACAACAACATGCATAAGAAATATAATAATAGATTACTAGATTACATCATATTCTGCCACCCAAACTATCTCTTAGATTGCTTGAAATGACGTTTAGCTCCAGTTTTGAATTTCTCAAGGATATCAAGATGTCTTATAGTACGTGGAAGAGAATTAAAAGTCCGTGCGCTATTTATTTTAAAACTCCCCTGAAACTTAGATGTCTTAGCAAATGGGAGACGCAGCAAATCACGGAATCTAGTATTAATGTTGTGGAATTCACAGGCGTACTTAAACTCAGATAAGAGATATCAGATGATGCTAATTTGTGAATGCATTAAAAAACAAGCCCACACTTTAGGAAGTTTCTGCGACACTGTAGGCTTGGCCAGCTGAGTATAAAGATAATTAGCAACGAAGGCAGTAAAGTATGCTGGATTCAGCTCTTTAAACGAAAACCAACAGGATTCACATTGAGAATGAAGAATAAAATTCAATGACATATTCCATGACCCAGGAATAGCGAGAAATCAAAGAAAGCACTCCAGCAAAACAGTCTACTCGCAACTTAAACCTACTTTAACTATGAACGACACCTTTTCAATAACGAACGACAGTGTAACGTGAAGATGACTTCTGAGTCAAAAGCGTTTGTTTTAACTTCCTACTTTTAAACACATTTATACCTTTTGGATATTCTAACTTTTTGGCGTTTTAATGAAAATGTAACGTGATTGAAAGTAGAGAAAAACCTCAAATTTGCAATTGTAGTTTAAATTCATTGTAAAGTGATTCTTTTACTTCATGTATGCAGAACATAATGTAACATCCGTGTGACAAAGGTACCTTCTTGGCACAATTTCGCTTAATGATATACTGTACACTATATGTAAAAAAAATCACCAAAAACCATAGCTAAAGAAAAAAACAAAGATCCAGGATTTTTTCATAACCTTGGGCTTTTTCCCGAGAATTCTACAACTTTTCATGGCTTGTCGGCCTTTATTAACACTGAATAATGTCTCGTAACTTCTTGCTATTTCAATGATGGATTAAATTTTAGTTATTTCTGCACTAACCTCAAACATGAATCCTTCCTCTGCAGCAAGCGTTTGTAGGAACTTTGACGATACTGTACTAGCAACCATATAAACTGATCTTCCTGTAGAATAACAAGAAAATATTTAGTTACAGATTAACCCATACTCAACCTTACTGACATTACAAACAGACATGAATATACACTGCCAGAAATCATTTACGGAGACACTCAACCTTACTGACATTACAAACAGACATGCCTATACACTGCCAGAAATCACTTACGGACACACTTAACCTTACTGACATTACAGACATGCCTATACACTGCCAGAAATCATTTACGGACATACTCAACCTTACTGACATTACAAACATGCCTATACACTGCCAGAAATCATTTACGGACATACTCAACCTTACTGACATTACAAACAGACATGCCTATACACTGCCAGAAATCATTTACGGAGACACTCAACCTTACTGACATTACAAACAGACATGCCTATACACTGCCAG
>JAOTRI020124210.1:0-11895 GCA_028564885.2 Zoanthus sanctaehelenae
GTGCTTTTCGACCGCGTGGTTAGAAGCGAAGGACGTGTACGCGATGGAATGCTCGTTTCCGTGTACCGCTGGTCATTGTACTTTTAAAAGGCTCACACATACAAACTGCTAAAATCCGTCATGGAAAGGAATGTGAAAGAAAGCTGGCTTATACCACAGGCAACCCAACTCCGTCAAGATTAGTTTCGCTGCTCGCCTCGCGGCTCGCAGCAATTAGTTTTTCACCTTTTCTTAACCTATGCATGTTCTAAACATATTCTTAATTTCTGGCGATTTTCAGCATCATGTTCTTATAAAAATAAAGAGTGTATATGATACAATTTAATGGTGTAATGATAGTGATGTACTCAGTATATAATTTATGGTATGGCTTTAAATATCATTGCATTTGCTGTTGAGATATTTTTGATCTCGTGTAATGCACAGTCTTTTATTTTGCGGAATTTAGAGTTGTTCTGGTTGAATACAATTTATTGTTGTGTGGAACGAATTACATCTAATCTTTAACTGAATGCAGACTTTATGCTTGTAGCGATCAAATCATACTACCTTTTCCGTGACTCTAATCCCAGAAATCTCATTTAACTCGTTTCCTACTTCCTTCTTAATTTCATCGTATGTCTTACCACCCTGAAATGGAGCGATATTGAAATTAATTTTAATTTATTTTCTAGAATAAATCAGTGCCTTAGAGGAGCTTGAAATTGTTATGCGAGTATCAATATTTTTAATTTCTGGAGGGGGGAAAGGTAAGTATTATTTTATCACCACTGGTATTTTAAAGACAGAATAAAAATAACAGTTCTTTACAAAAAAACCACTTTGACTTAAGAGTAATTTTGCTCAGCTAACAAATAAGAACACGTTCTAACCTATTGAGATTGTTTTACAGATAAGTAAAATGCTTCTAAATATCTTTGTCATTACTTTTATAATTGAGTGGAAGCTATATGTGGACCTTTACTGTCGTTTGTGGACCTTTACTGTCGTTGATGGGTGCGTGTGCACCCAGTGAACCTCCACCCCTGCGTTCAGGCATGCGTATACGTACAATTCAAAATAGTGGTTAAAAAGCTAGTGTAGTTTGACTGTGTTTTCTTTGACAACTAAAAGCTAGAGTACTCAAGCATGGTTTACTATTACCGTGGGTATTGACTGAAAAACGAACAATTATTACAAACTTACGCTCCATTTTTCCAAATCCCAGGCTTGAAAATGGCCAGTGAAGTTCAGAGGCTCATAACCCTGTTTTACTTGCAGTATAATAGTGTTATCTAGGGTCCGACCCGATCTGTCAGAACGTATGTAATCCTAAAAGCAAACAATAATAATAAATTTAGAAATTTTTAATGCAACCGATAGATATATTCGAAATATTATATTGATTTTATTTTGTTAGTCTATTAGTTGTAATGAATTTGTTCGTTTGTGAGTTGAATAAGTTAAATTGTTAGTTGAATTAGACTGTTACTTGAATTAGTTAGTCTGTTAGTTGTTTGTTAGTTAGTGAAGGTAGTTAAAACAGCGTCGTACTTTTGAGAAGTTTTAAGACAGTAGCCTATTTGACGGAGTCCACGACGAACACAATAAAAAAAACGGGCTTTTCGGTATTTGCTGACAATTAACATTTATTGGCTGAGACCGAAAGAAAAAGTATCTTTAGTTGGAGTTAGACCACCAATATTTCCCAAGGCTTAGCCGAAGAAAACATGGCGGACCACGAGAGACCACACGGCCCGAAAAAGTGGAAACGCATGCGCATTTGATGCATCAATACAAACCATTTTAAGTCAAGAGAATTTTCCGAATGCTTAGCTACTTAAGATAGACAGTAATTTAGACTCAAGCATTACTTAAATTATATGAATAAAAAATTAAATTTTCATTGCCAGTCTTAAGCTTTTTGACATTTCCTAAAATTGGTACCTAAAAGGCTAAATGTCAGAGGAATGCAAGTGAATTATTTGCGTTTTTAAATTATAAAATGTTCATGTATTTCAATCATTCTCTAACATCAAACAGGATGGTGGTTTATTAAAAATAATTGAAATGATTGAACGATTGTATCAGTAAAGGCACAATTGATTGAGCTTCTGTATGAAAATTTTTTTATTGAATGTCTTTAATGTGCCATTGATGTCAATCAATGCAGTTGATTGTCTTCTGGTGTTAATGACTATCCATTGCGAGATATTGAAAGTACATTCGCTATCTTTGATTGTCCAAAGGTGCAATTGTTTGTCTGTTGACGTTATTGAATATCAATTCATATCCAAATTGTGTACTTGAATGTTTCTTCGCGTTATTGAAGCTTATACTAATGAATGTCTATTCGCGTTATTGAAGCTTACAATAGTGCTAATGAATGTCTATTCACGTTATTGTTTCAACTGACGTAGATGAGTGTACGTTTTGCGTAAATGAAAAGCAAAAGGTGTAACTCATTTTCAGCCAAAATTGACCGAACAATAAAGGAGAGTTGGGGACACAGCTGTTTCCCTGGAAACGCGCGAAGCCGAGAAAATACGAATAAACAAGAAATTAAAAAATATATTACTAAAACCCAAGATAACCTTTAACTATTACACATTTTTCGAGGTTGGAAAGAGTCTGTTTATAAACAAACTGTAATAATTCTTTTTTATTTTACTTTCAACAAGCTAATTCAAGTTTTCTGATGGGTTTGTCCATAATTAAAAAAATTTGCTACAGTTGCCATTTAACTTTTATCTTCGTTCCCGGCACTGCCTTTGTTGAAATATAGAAATAAAAGTGCTGAAAATATAGCCAAATACAATTTTAATGCAAAATTTTGGCAAATATTCAAAGGTTGAGAAAAATAACTTTGATTAAAATGTACATTTTTATCGGGATTAATAGTCCTAGAAAGAAACGTGTTCAAGTATGCACTGCCAGCCAATAGCGTGGAAGAATGTTTTGATTGTGTATGATGTAAGCACCTTCCACATATTTCCGATTGTTCTGGCCATGCAATTATAAAACATACTAGTACTGCTTTCACGTGATTGAGATAATAAGCGTTTTGTTATACCAGCTATCTATGGCAAACAAAAATTTGCTTTTATAATTTTTTTTATCCAAATTTGGGTTTTGTGAACCTTTGAAATAACATTCTCAAACTCATTAATAATTCATCAAGTTAAAACAAAAGAAATCATAACCGTGACCATGGTTTGAAAATGTAATCTTAATTAGCATATATTTTGACGATTTTATTTCTTCTTTTACCGTCCTTAGTTTTAGTTTTGATTGAGAAGAAAAAATCAAACACTCGAGACAGTGTGCATCGCTTCTCTTTTAAACTTCTGCTTTGAATTTTTTGTTTATAAAACTCTTTTCTTTGATGTGTTTCTGATCATATGAGTTACATTTTTGAAGAATTAAAACAGAAACGAAAAAGGAATGTAACAGGAAGAGCACTATGAGCCAACTAGAAAAATAAAAAATACATAAAAATGCAATTTTTTCAAAAAAAACAAAGAGAAACACTAAAACAATGTTCCTCCTATGGTAAGTTGCCCAAGCGCTAGGTAAATCTCCGTCACTATTTTCCTCCCCTTGTTGGGATATTTGTTTTAAAATTTTTTAACGACCATGATTATCACTTATGACGTCATCGTTTTAGTAAACGTTTAAATTTACTAAAACGTCTTGCTATTACTAGCAACATATCGTTGGTAGAATTGAATGTCACTATCAACATATCGTGGGTAGAATTGAATGTTACTATCAACATATCGTGGGTAGAATTGAATGTTACTATCAACATATCGTGGGTAGAATTGAATGTCACTATCAACATATCGTGGGTAGAATTGAATGTCACTATCAACATATTGTGGGTAGAATTGAATGTCGCATAGCTGGAGGAAGGCCAACAGCATTCGTTATCCTATCATTCTCGGGGTTAAAACTATGCTCGTTTGGGACCTTCAAGGAAAAGCACACATGAAAATTTGTTGTGTCTTAGACCTAATTCAAATGTATCAGTAATGTGTATTATGTATTATTCTAGAATATAAGTCCGAAATAACATACGCTCTGATTGGCTTCGCTCCGTTTTTTTTAACAGAAATAACGGGGTGACGTCACTCATCGTAATATATTTTTTCAAAAGTATGGAAGTGAAGTTATTTCCTAAAAGGAATAAAAGCCAAAAGGTTTTAAACAGACTTACCATAGCAGTGCGCAACGCCTCTCTTTTTTCAAACTCGTTTGCTCCCTCACCAATCCAGACGAATACCTCGAGTGGATAAGAAAATAAATACGAATAAGATCAGAATCATGTTTTTTTTTTAAATTTAAATTTTTTATATTGCATTTCTTTTTCACATAAATTTTGATCGAATAACAGAGGACTGGTACGAGTGACGTAGCATGCAGCAGACGTCCTTGGTAGTCATTAGTGTTTTAGAATAAATATACGTAACAAACAAGCTACTTAAAACTGAATATCT
This sequence comes from Zoanthus sanctaehelenae, assembly GCA_028564885.2. NCBI lineage: Eukaryota > Metazoa > Cnidaria > Anthozoa > Zoantharia > Zoanthidae > Zoanthus > Zoanthus sanctaehelenae. The sequence continues at coordinate 4,479 of JAOTRI020124210.1, forward strand.
ATATGTTTCGCCGGGCTTTAAACAGTAAAAGGAAAAAATAGTTGTGTCCATATTGAACAAGTACTCGAGGAACACTTTTTTTCAAACTTTGTACCGAGTTGCATATACTTTTAGATATCAAGTACGTCCTCGTACATCATTACATGCATCAGGACTGTCTTGTTTGCACATTTCAAAACTCAAAATACGTAACATAAAAGTCCCGCGAGGAACTTATTTCTTAAATATAGAATAACTCAAAGGTTTTTTTTTTTTCATCATCAAAAATAAGCAATATAGGTACTATAATAATGTTAAAAAATCCGTTTGAGTGCAGAGGACTACACAACACGAAAATAAAAAACAACAATTATTCTTGTCGGATCTCTTGTGGCAGAGATACGAGTGCTTCAGACGTCACTTGACGTCACTTGAAGTGCAAATAAACAGAACTGAAATGCAAGGTTGGCACTACGACAATATCAAAACTTTTTGATACTGTCATAGTGCCAGCCTTGCATTTTAATGTTAAAAAATTGTAACCACGTTACATGAAGTAATGACTTTAAAAAATGTTACTTATCTAAGTAAAAACCCCTACTAATTGTATCCTAATCGCAACTACCGTTAATTAACGTTTCAGATTTTGTCCTGTTGTGCGGATGTTTGTTTTTGGGTTATCGTCCGCGTATTCTGTGTATACTGTTCGGTCCACAATTTCATTTCTGCAGGGGCTAGGCTCTACAACTGTGAAATCACATACATTTTACCATGGGGAAAAAATTTCCACGAGTGCAGTGTGTTTTTATTAAACTTCATTGGTTTCAATGTTTTACCAAGACAATCTTAACTTTGCAAATGAGTCCAGAAGAAAGCAGTGGGCAAAGTTGTGGAATACCAAAATACTTTACAAAGTCCTGTTGCAAACCAGATGCGATGTGTTGATCTGCGATCTACAAACCCCAAATTTCTGACACTTTATGATACGTGCCAAATATTGAAAATCAAGTCAATTGTGATGGGCAAAGGCTCTAATTAAACAGGAGAACTAAGCCGCCAGCACTACCTTGGTCCTAAAGCAGCAACTAGTAAATAATAATTAGTATTTGTAATAATTACTAAATAACAAAATAAGACTTGTAAGCTTACTTCATCATAAGTATCCAATAACATGACATCATCTTCAATTAAATCCTAAAAGAGGGACGTTCAAAAATCAAAGTAAAGTATACTTAGACACTAGACATTTCCTAATCAACAAAATATATTTAGAATTAATGATGTATGAATCTCTATGTCTTCAAATAATATGAACCTAAATATATAGTAGTTATGCAATGGTTTCGAGTGGGATACCGTGGAATATGCCACGCGTCACTTGTATTTTCCGTACGAAGAAAATGCAAGTGACAAGTGGCATTTCCACGGTATCCCATGAGAAACCATTGCAAAACTAATTTATTCCATGCCTTAGAAAATACAACTACTAATCAATTTGACCCCCTCGTGGATAACGAAGAACGAAAACTGCACTTTGTGCTGACGTGTTAAGTTCAGGCGAGCACTGATGAACGTAAATTGAAATCATTGTAAATATTTATGGAGACTCATTTCTCCTTTTTCGGAAACGTACGTACACAGTTTTAGCGTTATTTAGATAGTCGCTTACAAGTTATTAAGCACTACCCGTTGAATAGTACCCGGCGGATACCACAGAATATGCAACGGTTTTCCAGGCCTCTGATTGGCTTTATTTTTTTAAGGAAGGGGATAAAAATTTATATTTGTCTTTAAATGTAACGTGAAATGTGGAACAAAGTTTTAGTTGTCTTGTATTGCCATTGGCAGGAAATTCAAAGAATATGATTAAAGTGCTTATATGGTATACAGGGTATTTGTGTTATTGATATCTTTATATTCAATAAAAAGGTGTTCCAGGAAAAAGTTTTTGATTCCGCAACTTCTTTGCCAATAAATCGAGCTGTAAAATTCTTGTGTTAGCCACGCCCAACTTAGATGGCTGGGAATTGCTAAGTTTCGGTCAAACATAGTCTGTGACGTCACTTCAGGAATTGCCGACTGTTCATTTTAGTGTTTCAATGTATTTCCAAACAAACTCAATCATTTTTATGTTTGTGTAAGCCAAAAACTGATTAGGTTTGTATGGAAAAGCAACAAAACACTGAAAAAACGGCGGGAAAAGTAGACGAATATTGAAGTGACGTCACTCGGCCCAGACTTAAAAACTCCAGGCCATTTCCTTGGGCGTAGTTGGTGCGGGAATTTTACAGCGTGATTTTGTGGCGAAAATGCGCAATCGAATTTGTTTTTAAAACACTTGTCTACGTATTTTAGAGGTATTGAAATCGAAAAATAAATTTTTCGCCATATAGGCACTTTAATAACTAAAAGTAAAAGGAAATAAATTGTAGATACACTAGATCAGAAATATTAAGAAATTAATGAATCCACTCCAAAGAGACGGACCTTTCGCACTTTAATTCACCTTAAAATGCCAATTATATTTTCTGGACACTGAAAGACAGTGTAACGTTCTTGATTGAAATACAATGTCATCATTCATATCAGCACAGTTGCGCTCAATTATGTACTAACATTTTATTTGCCAAAAAACATTGCTCAAGGCAAAAATAAGATTCCATGTCTTTTCCATGATCTGTACCATTTTTCCCAAATTCCATGATATTTCATGACCTTGTGAACCGTGGCGAGTCAATATGAATAAGAAATCGAAAAAAGCAACCGCATACAGCTGTTTCGTCCTTCTTGGGACTCGTCCGCGCGGTGTAGCAACCGCAAAAAATAGGAGCCAGAGTGAGAATCAATTGTTCACTCTGCTTGGCTGAAACTTAATAAACAAAACCGAATCAAACAAGAATCTGTTCACTGACAACAACAGATTAACAAAACAACCCCGTAATATTTTACATGTCCAAACCATGTTTCGAAATAAACTTCATTTGAAATTTAAAAAGAACTCCTGCCTCAAGTTATCTGTTAGATTTAGATTGAATCAAAAGTTCGGATACCAACACTAATAAGCAATGCCGATGCAAACCTCTTGAACAAATTCCATAATCTCTTCAACCTTGAACGCACCAGAAGCATTGGAACATTGGAATAAACGCGGCGGGAAGGACGGCTTCTCTTCCTAAGTTGCAACAAAAGATGAGAATGAAAAAAAAACGTAAGAATGGATTCAGGCAATCGGTTCTTGTTTCTATGGATTGTAAGTAGTTGCAGAACAAGTCCCTTGCCCTGCAACATTGCCATTGGATTGGAAGATCGTAATCAGTTGAAAATAGTATAAAGAATAAACATTTAGCTTGATTAACATAAAGCTGTGTAAAATCAAAAAAATAATTATTGCATAAGCATGAAGCGAGGAATGCAAAATAAATTTAAACCTCCTGCCTCCATAAGAAAATGTTGTTATTTCAAAGCATTTTGTTCTTTATGTATAACTCAACTTAAGCAAGGCTAATGAACTATTTTACTTAATTATATTCCTAAACAAGCTAATGCTAAAGTCAACAAGAGCTTTTAAATTATCTAAATTACTGTATGATGCTTCGCAAATTTTTCTGCTTAAGAGTGACATTGAAAAGAAATAAGTTTCATAACGTTTCACTTTGCAACTGCGATGATATTACTTGAGAGATTACAAGGGTGATGGTATTTCATATGCATGTTGATTTAAATACTTTCATATGATAATGTCTCAGTTGTCTTACTTATCATTTTTAAAAAACAACTTAGAAAGATTACCTGATTACCTAACTTTGTAATTGACAAATAAAATAATTTGAACTTTTGTTCTAATACCTAAATATTAGTAGCAAATAGAGATACAAAAGGTGTTTACGATATCGGAATAAACTTTAACAAATATTATTACTTGTACTGATGACTTTTCAAACTGTAAGAATTTCAAAAAAATAAATCTGTTAAATTCTACTAAGCTAAGCATCCTATTATATTATCTATACTAATCGTGCTATTACACAAAATTATATTAACCATACTATTACCTAAAATCATGCTATACTTACTTAAATCGCTGAAGGCGTGGACACACGTTGCAACATTTCATAAAACGTTGCGCGCAACAAATATTTTAGAGGTGGACACACGTTGCAACATTTCAACAATATTTTAGAGGTGGACATACGGTGCAACAACATCACGCAAGATTTCTTGTGATTGCGTGACGTGTTATCCATGCAACTTTACAGCAGTCAAAACGGTGTCCAACAAGAAGTTTAAAAAAAATTGCTTAGCGCAATGTTGCCTGGGAAGAGCGCGATTAAACTTCAGCTTTGTTATATGTAATGTTGCATGCAACAAAAGTCATCGGTGGACACACGTTGCAACAACCCTGTTGCATGCAATATTGCAAAAGATGTTGCATCGTAAGTCAGCACCTTTACTATTCAATCATTCTATTGCCAATATTAATTATCCTGTTACCTATACTTAACATCCTATTACATATATCAATAATTCTATTGCCCGTACTAATCATCCTATTACCTAAATCAAACACCATACTATTTATACTAATTCATCCTATTACCAATACCAAACAACATATTATTTATACTAATCGTCCTCATTATACCATTCCAACTAATTCTATTATCTGTACCAAGCATTATATCATTCCATCTAATCATCCTATTATCTATACCAAGCATTATATCATTCCAACTAATCATCCTATTATCTATACCAAGCATTATATCATTCCAACTAATCATTCAATTATCTTACCAAGGATTATATCATTCCAACTAATCATCCTATTATCTATACCAAGCAATATATCATTCCAACTAATCATCCTATTATCTATACCAAGCATTATATCATTCCAACTAATCATCCTATAATCTATACGAAGCATTATATCACTCCAACTAATCATTCTGTTATGTTCCACGAGCTATATAGCTATTACCTAAACTTATTAAAACGAGAATAATATAATGCGTGTATAGGTTTTCAAATTTGCTACTATTTAACATAAAGATTCAGGATACGATGACGGCAACTAAGAAAATGGTCCTAACTATTTTGAAACTCAAGAAATTAAGATTTTTATTTTATATCTTCTTTGCCCTTACTTCAAGAATCTTTCCCGAAGCGTATTGCTCCCATCCTCCAATAGCTTCCCAAAATTCTTCGGGCTCTTGTCCTTCTTTGACAATCTCTGGTTTTCTGCAAAATAAGTACACTTATATTCACATAGAATGAAGCCGAATGTGAAATTGGGTAACTAAAGGTAGACACCATCTTATTGACCTCAATTTAGCTAGTTACTAACGTGCATGTATATGCATGCATGTGCTATATACATTTGATGTTTAAGTCACAATCCACATATATATACAAACATTAACCTGTCATTATTACTTAAAACAAATAATCATAAGATCCGGAGGTGACAACAAGTCTGTTGAGTTGTGCAACCTAGTGTTCTACTCCACCAATAAATAAAACTGCTTGTAAAACCCTGAAAAACATCGTAGCCTGAAAGGTTTTTAAGATATAAAAATGAATCGTTTTTAGTATGCCATTAATTAACACACAAAAACAAGAGAAAGAGCGGCTATGCCAATTTTTGAAACAAAACGAATAACAATGACGTCAATTGAAAACCGCTAATTTTCGTAAATCCTAAATAATTATCTTTTAAAGGGTCGCTGCTGTGCTTCAAAGAATATAATTGCAAATATTCCTACAAGTGAGAATCAAGCCCCACCTGCCAGGAGTTACAAAACTAACGATGGTGTCTCCAATACGACGCTCCGCTGGGTTGGAGCCCTGTTGAAAGGAAAAAGATGAAAATGATGATTAGCAACAATTTCTTACCTAAATTCTTTTTTGTGATTTTGTTACCTGACGGTAGAAATGTTCGCAAACGAAAAATAAAAATACGTTAATTGAGCGAGCGTGCTTGAGGTGAGCAAACTAAACAAAGACCAATTACGAAAACATGAACTTATCCGTGTAAATTTTGAAAGAGTAACGCAGTAGCTATTACTGTCGGAGTTTATTTTGTTTGAAAAATAAATTATAATTGCCAAATAAAGAAGCCTAAGCATTGTGTTAGACTGTGACAAAACTCGGTGATGCTTGTTGTTCACTTGGAGATTTTCTTTCTAGTTACTTCTGTAAAACAACTGGGTCGCCTGGGAATCAAGTTGAGAGAACGATCGAGTTTTTTAATATCTCTTCAATTTAAGTAGTTACTGCACACCTAGCTTCCATATCTTACAAGAAAAATAAACAAATAGATAAAAACAGGCCCAGCTGGCTCATCATTACACTAAGTTCTGCTTTTCAAGTTACAGACAAGACAACGGATCTATACTTTCTAAGTTTGAAATAATGGCGTGAAGACGGATCGGATGTGGCAACAATATGTGGGAAGTCACTGGTCAGTATCAAATGCGTTGAAACCTATTTCCTCTTTTGCAACTTCTTAAAGTGCCCCCATGACAACAACGATACTTCATGACGTCATTATTTGCAGTGTAAAGTTTCAATTATGTGTCTTTAAGTATTAAACGGGTTGTTAAGACTGTCGTAAAGGTAGGGACAACTTTCCTCGCCATCTTTTGCAACTGCCTACAATGCGCATAAAGTTAGGACAATTATTCATAACGTCATGTTCTTAACAATGCAATACAATTAATGTCAAAATTCAGCAAACCGTTATTAGTTACCATTCCTCTCCATATGTAGATTTTCGTTGCAGTTTCCAAGATGAACACGTCACCTGAGTTGAGAGATGCAGCTCTTCGAGGAACCTGAATGAAGTAAGATAAGAACAACATTGAAAAACTAAGTTAATACTCCATAAATGCGGAAGTGCTGCTTATTTCACTTCCTCATTAATTTTATCAAGTTCCAGGTCTGATAATTTTATTATTTGTTTGATAGACAAAGCGTTATGTTGGAAAGTGAGATAGTTTTTTTGCCACTAATTAATGTTAAAATGTATTACCCCGATGCATGGGAAGACATATGTAAACATTGTAATCAAAGAGTAATACGATCATGAAATGAAATTTTACTAAATAATGTATGCTAATGTATGCTAACCTGCACTGCCCTGGCGTTAATGTCTGTTGTTCCACGAATGTGAAACATTCTTTTCTCTTCGCTATCGTATGTATCCTTCTCTGTGCCATGAATAAAACCTTCTCCTTTTCCTGCCTGTTTGGAATACCAATAATTAGAATGAGAATAAATATTAAGAGGGAGAATAATGACACTAGAAAGGAAAAGTAGCAGTAGTAGTAGTAGTAGCAGATGAAGAAGAAGAAGATGATGAAGAAGAAGAAGACGAAGAAGAAGAAGAAGAAGAAGAAGAAGAAGAAGAAGAAGAAGAAGAAGAAGAAGAAGAAGA
>JAOTRI020124221.1:0-11893 GCA_028564885.2 Zoanthus sanctaehelenae
TTCCAATTCTCCCTCTGACTCTGTCTCCTCTTCCAAATCTTCACATGATCCAAGCTCTGAGTCACTGAGAGTGCCTGTAAAGTCGTAGTCGCCAAGAAGCTGGTTCTCGTGCTCAGACACCACAGCTACAGAAGGGACTGGCAAGAAGAGATCTGGGGAATCTAGCTTACTTGAGGTGGATGTTGTATTCGAATGCTTTGTGGTGGTTTTAGAGTAGCGTCCACGCTTAAGACCAGGATCATTAATGTAAAGGTCAATCGCTTTGCCAACAAGCTTCTCCTCATAGGCTGGATCGAGTTTCATGAGAACAGGAACGTTGATCCTCACAACCAAAAGTTCGTCCAGCTTTTCATTCGATAAGCTCAATCTTGAGTCTGAAAGGTGTCGTTTCAGTGTAGAGAAACCTCTCTCGACGGTGCTGCTGGACAAAATGAGGCACAAACAGAGCTCTATGATAAGTAGGAAATGCGGGAACTGGTTTTGGTACTCCTCGAACAGTGCCTGCCAGAAGGTGATCTTCCCTTTAAATCCCTTAAACTTTCCAGATTTCAAGGCCTTGATGCCGTTCAATTCTTTCAGGGCAAGGTCAAGATTGAAATTATGTTTGCCAAGGGGAGTGTCGAAGTGTTTGGCCAGGGTACGGACATATTCTTTGCCAGAGCTGGGGTCACTAAGATCCCATGTGGAGTGGTCAGCTATCCTCATGGCCTCAATGACAGGTTCCTTCAATGATTCATATCGCTGAGTAAGGCATGCGCTGATTGCTGGAATGAGATCTTCCTTGATCTTCTTAATCTGCTGTTTGCCTTGTACTACTTTCTTGAGTGTGAAAGTTTCTCTCACCTTTGTCATACACTTGTCAGCCCTTTTCCTCTGACTCTCTGTCATCTTGGCCCTTTCCTTGAACTGGGTTGTAGCGGGAAGATTTGTTGCCGTCACTGTCAGTGTTGCCTGGTCTGCAGCATCGTGGACTTCCACAGAGAAGGGGAACAGTGGTTCTGGTGCAGCGGCCAGGATACTCAACTCTTGCTTGCACTCCTCCAGGCCATCAAGTATATCCGTGATCAGGATACTTTGGCCCTGCATGAGTAGACTGAGATGGGAAGTAAGGCGCAAGACTCTGCGGTACAGCTCGAGTGTGCCAAGGTAGCCATATGTCACCCACTGGTTCAAGTAGCCTTGTAACTGAGCCTTCACATCAGGTTTGCAGGTCTTGTTGTCTGCAGCAATCATGTTTTCAGCGAAAAGTAGTAATGCTAGGTAGTTGACAATCATCACCCTTATGCCATGATAATGATGTGCTTGGAATCTTGTTCCCTTTGTGTTGACGAATGACACCCATGTCACCGAAAGCCTCTCTGCCACTCGCATTATGAGCCGCTTGTTCTTTCCACTTTTCAGGAACAGGTAGTAGATCTTTACCATCATATCATCTAACCGCTGGAACGATTCATTCGATTTAAAAGCATCTCCAACTGCCAATTCCAATCTGTGGTTGACGCAGTGGATAACTACCAGCCACGGGCGCGACACTTTCATCTCCGTGCAAGCACCTAAAATTTATATAAAAAATTTAAGATTATTTTTAGGACCCTGCAATTTTTCCCAAATTTTTTCAACCGCTGACATGAACAAGACGTGCCTTCCCAAAATACTTAACAAAATAGTATCTCATCTGTATACTCTATGTTATTGTTTTAATGTACTGTAGGCCACAAGCCTATTGGCTTCTTTAAAAAAGGTTTTGAAAAGTTAGTCAAAAATAATGCATTATAACTATTTAGTATTTGGTGCTTCCACTTAAAATGAAGTCTGCTAGTAGCTACCTGAAATCCGTCCCATGTTAACACTTGCTCCATCAGCACAAACAGCAACCAAGTGGTTGTTGTATCTTTCAGGTGACACACCATATTTCTTTGTAAATGCATCATCAAATGCCTTCTTTGTACACGCAGCATCAACCCCTCCAAAATCATTCATCTTCTGGCACCTGAGTAACAGTTCAACTGGTTGTCCACGAATGACCACTTTGCAATAAACGAGTTCCTTTTCTTCTCTCGTTTTTCGAGCTTCGGAACCATCCATCTCACCAGCAAAAAAGTTTGCCATCCCCAAAATTGACTTGATGTCGTTCCTTACAGCTTCAGCAAGAAAATGAACAAATATTGCACATGCATGCTCATCATCTTTCCCAGGGTTAAAATTTACCCCATTGCGCTTCTGCATTTTGATAGCGAAAGGAAAATCAGATAGCGGCTTTTCGCCTAGGACCAGGGATAATGCCGTGTTGAACAGTAGTGTGTAGTTCTCTCTCACAGAAACTGCAATACATTTTGTAAGCGTTGTCTGCTTTCCACTAGTAGACTGATTGTGAGCAGCTGCTTCTTGACTTTGTTCCATGAATTTTTTCTTCGCCCAGTGATGTAGAGACCCACTTCTTATATGTTTCTCCACATTGCCTTTATGGACATAGGTCACTCCATCTACATATTTCATTATGGCTTGCAAAGGAGGGCCACTTAAACCTTTGCTTACTGCCTCTTTTCGGATTTTCCTACAAGTCACAAAAGTACATGCAAAAAAAAATTAATAATAATCAATTGAAATTCTGTTTTTAATTTAAAATATGCAAGCTGCAAGTGCGCACAGATCAAGAGTTTGTGGGTTCGATTCCCACCGAGCGACGCCGATTTTTTTCCTTTTTCGCCAAAAACGTTTTTTGTTTGTATGATCAATATTCCATGCTAATATTTTAGTTTCTTATTTTTCTCATTTAATAAACACAAGTAAAATACTTCGGTTTTTGCTTCAAATGAACTTTAGATTTATTTTTTTAAAAAAAACAGTAAAAGACATTTTTCAAAAAATATAACAGTTGTGAGTTAGAGTTTCGATCGAAAATTCAATTCAAAATCACTTTTAAAAATTCAAATTGTCTTTTTGCATAGCCTGAATAAGATTTACTTCACTGTTTAGTTGATTTATTGTGAAAATTTGTAGAAGCGTGACAGAATGCGTAATACTTACACAAAATTTTCGCTGCACACTCTGCATGTCAACTTTGTGATGTTGTTTTCGTCGTCTGTTTCGACGTTGAAGTCGCCACTGAAAGACCACTTTTTGAAAGTCTTCAAAGAAACGGACCCATACTTTTTCTTCTTTGATGCAGAGGCCATGATCGCAACATAAAAGAAGTCAGTTTATGAATTATTCATTTGCAGCCATTGCCGCCATCTTTGCAAGACGCCCCAGCATGCTTTGCAGACTTGTCTTTCTCTTGAGAAGTGCATTATGGGATACAAAATGGCGGAGATCGAGTAAAAAATTAAACATGACTTAAAGCGATTTATTTTATGTTTCAAGCTGTTTTTATCTAACTAAAAAAATAGCGGAGCATGCAATACATCATCGACTCTGACAATTAAGCCTTTGTTTTTTTTTTCATTCTTGGTGGGAAACGAAAATTCGGTTCCGTGTTTTCACAAGCACGGTAACGACACGTTACCGGTAACGATCGTTACCGTGAAATCCTATGGCCTGTTAACATTAACTGGTAAGCTCTATACAGTATGATACTTAACATTAACTGGTAAGCTCTATACATACAGTATGATACTTAACATTAACTGGTAAGCTCTATACAGTATGATTTTTTTTTATGCTGGTTCAGAATTAATCTTTGGTCTTAAAATTTGTACAATAAACAGTGTAGGATAGTCAGCCAATAATAAATCAAACATTAAATAATGATTACATATCAGACTCAAGTTTACTACTCAATTTACTACTGACAGTAACTGTATTTGATTTTCTGATCTGCTGAAGTTGAAACTATCAAATCATACAATTTAAATACTAAAGAAACTTTGAAAACATTAATATAATTTTATTGATTTTATAACTAAATTTGAAAACTTACAGTTTATAATAGTTTTAACTAGTATTATAATTAAAAATTGATAAATATTAAATATTTTATTTAATATTTATCAATTTTAAAAGTTATTATTTTTTAGATAATTTTTTACAATAAAATATTGTAAAAACTTTCAAAATCCTGAATTTAAAACTTTTTACAGCTCAGATAACACGATGAAGTAAAGGTTAACACGATGAAGTAAAGGTTCAATCACATAATCTTTCAGGAGCCAAGACAATGCAATCATAAGTACTGTAACTTTATTGGAACAAAATAAGTTTTGATACCAGTTATAACATGAAGCACATAATGTATTTTTACAATGAAGACTGAAATAAATTGCTTTAAATCTTTACAACTGCTGATTATAATGGAACCTTATTTGTGTACAAGGATAATAAAAACCATTTCATTTAATTACAATTTAAAATTAAACTCATTAAAACAATGACTTATGTATTTCTAATATAATATAAAGAAAAAACCTTCCACTCCAATGTTAACTTGACCTGCCACATCTCCAACTGAGTGAAATGGATCATTTCCTGCCATTGGGAGGATGCAAGCATCATGAAAGTAACCAACACGATTGTGATACAGGGAAAGGCCAGATATGACCAGATCTATGGCTAACTGGCCAACATTACCAATTGCCACTGCTGGCTGTTGGACAAGAAGTAATCAATAGTTAGACCTTGTACTTCTATTGTTCATATAACGCAATATCAATATGATTTATAAATGTAAAATATAAAAATATATATATATAATTTTTATATATATTTAATATCTAATTACTGCAACACACAACAGCTTTTCAGTGGCATGCCAAAGAATAACATCGCCGCTTAGATTTGATTGTATGAATTAAGATGAATTTTTCTTAATGTGTAACAATTCAATTCTGATCAAATGTTTTACATACAGCACAATGCCGTGTATAGGCACATAAACTAACAACGGTATGTCCTTGAATATCAATTTAATTGACGTATAAAACTGATATTCATGTCATTAATCATAATCTGCCACTAACCATAATCTAGTCTGCTTTGATCTAAATATTTGGGAAAAAAATTGCATTTCAAAGGAACAAACTAAGCGTGAAATTTTTCATAGAGATAACTTTTACAATGTTAAAAAACTGATAAAATATCAAAGTTGATGCACATGACGCTGCAGAAATGAGTGTTCAGTTTTTAAAACTATTTCTCGATCTTTTAAAAAATAATAATAATTAAAATCAAAACAACTTAACTTCTTTTTATTGATTACGCTTAAAGAATCTAACTTACCAGAAGAAGTGTAAAATCTGCCCAGTTTATCTTTTCGTCTTCTTTCGACTGCAGACATGCCGACAAAAACATTTTCAAGCAGGCAATGGAGAATGGCGTTTGCGCGGTACTGGTAACAATTCGGCTGCCGGGTCGCTCAGGTAAAATGTCACGCGTCACGCGACAAGATGTCGGAGTTTCCTTCTCTTGGTCAACATTGTGAAGAAGTTTCTTGCAAACAACTTGGTAAGGCAAAAATTAAGTGTATTTTGCTTGGAAAGATAACCGCCGTCTGGTTAGCCCAGTTGGTTTGGCGCAGGTTTCGGGTTCGATTCCCCTTCGGACCACCAGAAAGTGCTGCCTTTGCAATTGCTCCAACATCTGCAAATGGTTAGACTTTCGCGTCATCTTGGATAAGGAAGTTAAACCGTAAGTCCAGTCTCTCGATCACTATGTCGTAGGACTTAAAAGAACCCACACACTTCTCGCAAAGAGCAGGGTGGTGATCCCGGTGTTGTGGTCTGTTTCTTCCATTGAGGGCACTTTTTATCGGCTGCCAAGTTGTACCTTAACATGTGAGTCGCTCCAGCGGATTTTCTTAGGCTACCTTGAATATGATTTAAGGATCAAGGAAGCTGTTAAAAACATATATAGTGCATTAAGACAAAGCAGCCCCGTATGCAAGGGAGAGGGGGTGCGCCTAGCTGCCGTAAAGGTCCACAATGTTAACATGATTATACAAAAGTAATGAACACAAAAAATATGATTTATGATGGAAAATGATCATCAAAGCTTATTTAGAAGCACTGAATTTGCTTGTAAACTAATTAAAAACATCAATTCGAACAAAATCCAATTTACTTTTCCAGTAAAAATACTCTAAGCCCAAAGTTTTGTTTACACATTATTATTTTTATACTGTCCTGAAAATATGAAAGTTCGATAAAATGAGTAGAGATGGTGGTCCCAAAACCTTTTGTTCGCCCCACTCCCCGGTGCAAAACTCCTGGTCACAGGCCTGCAAAAGAAATCTATATTAGAGACTCGCATTTGTTAGTTTAGTACATATTTTAATGTATCAGATACTCACAGAATATGTTGTTGTATGTCTTAAAACTTTTATCACTTATTTGTCTTCTATTTTCAGACTCATCGCTATTGGAGAAGAGTTTTGTGGAAGCAACTCGGAGACTCTTCACGATTCCATTCGCACCCAGACAGTAAACTATTTTAAGAATTATCATAGGTTTGTAAAATGAATTCACGGGACTTTCTATCATTGCTTTTTCCTCTGAAATAAAATTCTAAAATCGTCTTTTTCAAGATTATTTGTATTTTCTATAGATCTTATATTAAGATAATAATCGTTTTCCATTTCAAGCCTTTGGAAATGTTTTCTCAAATGATTTGTGTTTTCGCTCATAAATATATACATCATCACGGTGTTGTAAAAATGGCTTGCCATGTTGTGTATGTCGCTATGTTTGTGCATTAGTACTTGATGTTAAACATAAATTCATTGTCTTAACGAGAATCGCTTTCTATGTGGAAATTAGTGCTCTCAATCTTAACGATGCCACTCATTAATATCTTACTGAAGGTCCAAAATGGAGGAACTGCGAATGTTCTTAGAGAACGAAGTGTGGGAGCTGTGCCCTGTTAAAAGTTCATTCAAGATCGTAGATCTTTTGGTAAGAATAATAAATCATTTTGATGATCTCCGTCTATACATAAGGTTATCTATTTTGTAGACTCGAAACTTTCCTGTTTATTGCCAGAAAAAAATTGGTATGAATGCCCCGAGCGGGAATCGAACCCACGTCTCCCTGATCACTGAACAACGCACATTGATATATGTTTCCTGTTTATGTTCTGTCTTTTTGTCTGCTTAACCCTATCAGTCGGAGTTGTGTTGTTGAATTCTCCCAACTTGTCTCCATACTTTTCATTGGGACAAGTTTGAGAGAATTTTACTTTTAATCTTATGTGGTTTGCCTTATTAGATTAATTCTCAAATTCTCATTACCAAATGTCTTATTTTGTGTGTGTTATGCAAGGAGAGGTTGAGTGTTGATAACTGATCGGGACTGAAAGGGTTTAAGCAGAAAAAGAGGAAGCAAATTTAGAGGAAGTTATTTGCGGATGAATGTCATGTCTTTTGATAGTTGTCGTTCTATTTGATTAACTTTAAACCACAAAAGAAACAAAAAATACTTTGTGAAACATTGCTAACGAAGAAATCAATGATTTTTGTGCTTTAGTTAACATGACTCATGTCGTGGGTACTAGTAAAGTTTATGGCAAACCAATAGTAGTAATATTCAGTAAATTATTTATTTCAGTTCAAAAAGTTTATTTTAATTCAATTCAACGCCTATATTTATATTCCATGTAATTTTTTTGGTTCAGCGATCGATTTTGCATTCAATGTACACTTTGCATGGTATCCTTCAAAACGAGATTTTTTCGGTTCAACGTTTTTTTTTTAAATTTCAATAGCGCATTTTGCTTTCAACGCGATTTATTTTCGTTCAATAATCTATGGTACAGCCGCTTACCCAAACAAACTCTTCCCCAGTCTTCATAGAGTTATTAACCCGCCATTTTGAAAACCACAAGCTTGCAGTTACCAAAAGTAATGAACAATTTAAAAGCAGTCTTTTTGTTTTCTAAAGCCCCACAGGACACCTTTTTCTTTGTTTTTTATTTGCTTATGCTTGCATTGTAGTGAAACCTATAAAAAACAGTTGAAATGTAGTTACTCCTGATTAAGTTTAACTGCATGTGAAACAGCTATTAAGCTAAAATTAACTAGTAAAACAAATTCTGTTGTTGTCCTTTGTCTTTATTTCCATATGAGACAGTATTTATTAGAATTTGTTTTTATCTTGATCCTTTCCTCTAGGGCTAAAGTCCATTTCCCTAAACAAAAAACTAAAAACAGCTATATTGGGAGGCTAGCATGTGTCATTTTACTCAAAAAAATTTTAATACATAAATTATTTGGCCATAATTTTTTATTCTTTATGTTTATGGATCCTGCTGCACCTAAATTTCCCGCTTTTGAAATAAAAGTAAAATTATTTTTGATTGTTGGTTTTAGTTTGAATTGTTTTCCCTCTGGCCCAAGTTTATTCCAACCATGTAAAAATACAATGAGAAATATTATGCAAGTTGCATCTTACTCTTGCATCCACCTTCCTCATTTCATTGTTTCAACTGGGTATCAAACAACATTGTCCAATCAAGTTATTTTTTCCTTCCTCCAAAATATTTTTCAAACAAAAATGAAAAAAAATGTAACTAAAATCTTATTTATTTTCTCCCCCTCTCGTACCCTCATCAAATAAAAAATCCATAAACCTAAACAATAAAAAACAGTGGCCTTACTTAACTGTATCGCTTTTTCAGTTAAGTATCTGATGGCATGTAGTGCAATCTCACAGAAACATAGTTTGTTATTGATTCACAGCTTGTTTTACCAGGTCCAAGGGATTAATATAAATTTTCATACCCATGTCTGTTGAGGATTTCAATGCCGGGTCTATTTCCTGTTTAAGAATATGCAAAATTTCAACCTGATTAGGTATCTCAATTGGAGATACTGTGACATTATTATCACTATCATCAAATGGGGAAGGCCATGTGGGTCATGGCCATAGAATACCAGGTCATCTGGGTTTTCATCGAGTTTACCATGTGATAATGGGTTATCATCATGAAGCATTCCATTCATCCACATTTGATATAGAGACCAAGTATTTGCAGTTCTGATGCCATGATGATTGAAGGTTTCTTGGTACTCGTGAAGTGCTGTATTAATTCTCGGAAGAAAAACGAAAAGCAAACATGTTTGCAGGATCTTCAATGTTTAAATTCCCAGAATCATCTAAAGAATAGAACACATAATAAAAATAGTGCATAACACAACGAAGCACATCCCTCCACAGCCGTTCTATTCTCTGGGTTTGGGTGGAAGGCCCAGCAATGAAGCTGCCTCTGCCTGCTCCTCTAGTATCTACTATAGCATCACATACCAAAACATTTTCAACCCCTCTGTCAATACGAATGCGGGAAGGCCACAGCCCATATTTCTCGACAGCATCTAAAAAAAGGGATAGTACAGTTTCTGATAGATTCTTTGGACTGCAATGAAGGAACATAATTCGTCTAGAAAAGCCATCTATGCTGCCATGAACAACTAGCCCCCAGCGAATAAGAGAGTGATGCCCATCAAGGTGCCATAATGAAGGCACGAGGTAAGTACGTGTTACAACTGCACACCAGTGCAATGCTACATTTTCTTGATCTAGCCTTGCCAGACTATGACGTACTCTACTCCTTTGTACTCTCAACCCTTTGGACCTCAAGTAGCCAGTAATGTATGACTGCCCTGTTGTTTTGCCATGTTCATTCATGTATTCGGAAATTATGTTATCTAACTCTCCATCAGACATCAAGCTGAAGTCATTCATAGATGTTAGACCATACTCTTGAACTCTCCTGTAGATGGTCCATCTCGATACTCCAAATATATCGGCGATTTTTTGCCACGAAAAACCAAAACCTCTAAGGTCCTCTAGCATTTCCTGTGGAATTTGAAATAATGGACGTCCAGCTCTTCGTGTGCGCTTAGATGCAATTGACACTTGAGCGAGTGCAGTTGGCCTGTTGTTGGGATCTAAATTTTTCTCCCGCAAGCATCGTAAAAAACACTTGCAAGAGAACTCCGTGTATCCTGGAAGTCTTCATCATTTTCAGCCAGGGTTAGAAGCATCCAATAGTTTGATCGACAACCGTCTGCGTTTGTAAACTATCCGCGGAGCTGTCTCCAAATAGACTGTTCTGCTTTGTCCAGAACAGAGTAAAGACATTACGATAGATTATAAGGCCAAAAAAAAACAAAATTGCCTCCCAAAAGTGTGTTCTAGCCTCTCTTGACCGCACAAGATTATAAGGGACTGGGCGATAGTGGTAAACCGCTGTACAATAAATCATTGAACGAAAATTATATCGCGTTGAACAACTTAAAAAAAGTGTTGAACACAAAATGCGATGTTGAAATTAAAAAAAACGTTGAACCTAAAAAATCGCATTGAAGGATACCAATGTGTATTGAATGCAAAAATTGATCGTTGAACCAAAAAAATTATATTGAACATAAATTAAGCCGTTGAATTAAATTTAAAACAAATATTTGAACTGAAATATTCATTTACTAAATTTTGCTACTGTTGGCTTGCCATAAACGTTCCTCTGAATGATCTTTGTGTTTCTGTTTGTCTTCCCGTTCGTTGTACACTCTAAAGTGGCATTGATGGACTAACAATGAATCTGAACTGAATAGGTGCTCTGCACGTGGGGCTCACGTGATCACAGCTACCTTAAATTGACCGGCTGTGACAAAATGGTATCCAGAAATCCAGAAATAGAAGGAGGAGGTTGGCATGAGAAAGATGGCAAAATTTCAGCTATTTCTTAGTAATAAACGAGGTTAAGAGGTCCACTCCCTTTTAAGGCTTTGAAAATTTATCTTCTTTTAAAGAATTAGAGTGAAGTACTGTATCTATAATATCTAAATTCTGAAACGCTGAGGTGCTAATAACGACCTTGAAATTTCTTCAGGAATTTCGCTTTATAAAGATGCAATATTCACAAACTGTTGTAAGAACTCACACACGGACTCCTTCTGGAAATGTTAATGTGCAGTCCACACAAACAGGTATAGGTGGACGAATTTAGGGAAGTGATTTCAAACATTTTCGTCATTTACCTAATTTTGGTAGTTATAACAATAGTACTCGTTGTAAAAGTAGAGTAGTAATGCAAAGTATCAGTAATAACGGTAATAGTAGTAACTACAGTAGTAGTAGGTAGTAGTGGTAATGGTAGTAATAGTAGTAGTAGTAGATAGTAGCTTAGTAGTAGTAGTAGTAGTAATTATAGCTTAGTAGTAGTAGTAGTAGTAGCTTAGTAGTGGTAGTAGTAGTAATTATAGCTTAGTAGTAGTAGTAGTAGCTTAGTAGTAGTAGTAGTAGCTTAGTAGTAGTAGTAGTAGTAGTAGCTTAGAAGTAGTAGTAGTAGTAGTAGGTAGTAGTGGTATTAGTAGTAATAGTAGTAGTAGTAGTACTAGCTTAGTAGTAGTAGTAGTAGTTGTAGTAACTGTAGTAGTAGCTAGTAGTGGTATTAGTAGTAATGATATTAACTATAGCAGTAGTAGGTAGTAGTGGTATTAGTAGTAGTAGTAGTAGTAGTAGTAGTAGTAGTAGTAGTAGTAGTAAACTTTATTTGCACGATGTAAATTCTTTTACAAATTGCTAAAGCATAAATTTTACAATTGATTGTAATTAAACTTACTTACAATCAAACGTTTAACAGTTCTAACAGTAACAAGAAAGAAAAAGGATATATATGTATTTATAACAACAATAGTAAAGTAGGTAAAATGTCTAATTGATTAGCTGGAGGTAATGGTTTTTCTAATTGCTTACAAACTGAGCCAAATAATATTGTGCCTTTTTGTTAGAGTTTGAAAAATTTCAAATATAAATGAAGAATCTTTTGATTTGTTTATATTAAAAACGGCATGTAATTTCTTTAAAAAGGTATCTCTGAGATCCAGGTAGAGTTCACAAGAATGTATTAAATGTAATTCATCTTCTATTTCATTTTTATTGCAATATTTGCAGATTCGTTCTTC